>JARSSU010047653.1:0-113663 GCA_029619165.1 Eurosta solidaginis
TTCTAGGGGTCTCTCGGTTCCATTTGATTTTGGCTATAGCTCGAGATACCCTAGTCACCCAGCGGTGTAAAACTTACTCTGTACTAAGCACACATCACGGCTTCAATTTGATACCCATAATGTAAAAACATATTCTACGTGTAGCCGGGTCCACGCTTTGTGGGCTATATCTCGAGACCCTAGCCTCCTAGTTGTATGAAAATTATCCTGTACTATAGCACTCATCAACAGTTTTCATTTGATATCCATATTGTATAACACATTCTAGGGGTACCCGGGCCACGTGTTGGGCTATATCTCGAGACCCTAGCCTCCCAGTTGTATAAAAATTATCCTGTGCTATAGCACTTATCAACAGCTTTCATTTGATATCCATATTGTGCAAACACATTCTAGGGGTACCCGGGTCCACGTTTTGGCCTATATATCGAGACCCTAGCCTCCCAGTTGTATGAAAATTATCCTGTACTATAGCACTCATAAACAGTTTTCATTTGATATCCATATTGTATACACACATTCTAGGGGTACCCGGGTCCACGTTTTGGGCTATATCTCGAGACCCCAGCCTCTCAGTTGTATGAAAATTATCCTGTACTATAGCACTCATCAACAGGTTTCATTTGATATCCATATTGTATAACACATTCTAGGGGTACCCGGGTCCACGTTTGGGTTTTATCTCGAGACCCTAGCCTCCAGTTGTATAAAAATTATCCTGTACTATAGCACTCATCAACAACTTTCATTTGATATCCATATTGTATAAACACATTCTAGGGGTACCCGGGTCTACGTTTTGGGCTATATATCGAGACCCTAGTCTCCCAGTTGTATAAAAATTATCCTGTACTATAGCATACATCAACAGCTTTCATTTGATATCCATATTGTGCAAACACCACTCAAGGGGTAAACGGGTCCACGTTTTGGGCTATATCTCGAGACCCTAGCCTCTCAGTTTTATGAAAATTATGCTGTACAATAGCACTCATCAACAGATTTCATTTGACATCCATATTGTATAAACACATTCTAGGGGTATCCGGGTCCACGTTTTGGCCTATATCTCGAGACCCTAGTCACCCAGGGGTATGAAAATTATCCTGTACTATAGCACTCGTCAGCAGCTTTCATTTGATATCCATATTGTATAAACACATTCTAGGGGTACCCGGGTCCACGTTTTGATCTCAAGACCCTAGACACGTAGCGAAAAAAAGGGTAGACGTTCGCCGATTCTCAGACCTACCCAGTATGCTCACAAAATTTCATGAGAATCGGTTCAGCCGTTTCGGAGGAGTTCAGCCTCTAAAAACCGTGACAGAAGAATTTTATATATTAGATAATGATAGATTTATTGATGTGCATACAAGTCACTGCTTAGTATTGGCTTAGAGATGATAGTATCCCTTAGTGTTGCTAATATTCGTCACAATATGCTTATTATACGAAAATTTATATTTAGTAGATGGGACCATTCCATATAGTGCTATGGATGAATCAGGTACAAGTCTTTGTCGTTGTTATGTTAAATAAACTGTATATATAAATGTAAGGCGCGATAACCTCCAAAGAGATCTAAGGCCGAGCTTCTCTTCCAATTTGCGTCGTGCTCCTCTGAGTTTTCCCAACAAATTGCCGGACGGGACCTATTTGTTTATGCCGACTCCGAACGGCATCTGCAAGGCAGATGAGTTCTCACTGAGAGCTTTTCGTGGCAGAAATACACTCGGAGCGCTTGCCAGACACTGCCGAGGGGCGACTACTCTTAGAAAAATGTTCTTCTAATTGAAAAACCTTATTTCTAAAATTTTGATGCTGCTTTGCCCGGAGTGTGAACCCAGGGCATACGGTGTGGTAGGCGGAGCACGCTACCATCACACCACGGTGGCCGCTTTTTTTTAGAAAATTATAATTCAGTGAAATAGCAGTGGATAAAATAAGTGATAAATGATAAAAATAGAATACAAAACTTTTAGTACTTCGTAGCAGGGACACGATATCAAATGAAAAGTGTCGATACGTGACTCATATCAAGTAGCGCTATACAAGTATCGGGTAGCCGATATTTTCGAATTAAGAAGACTTGATACTCAAAGCATCGATACTGAATTGGGGAGACTGCGGATCACGCTCTGTCAGAGCTTCAACTTTTTATACTAATTTCACACAGACGGCTTATTGAATAATAAAGGCAATTTTCTACATTAAGACGCTTATTGAGCTCAATCTTCCCTACAAAATTCGAATCTATTATTATTTCATTAGTAGCTAATCGAATGCCTAATGAAGTCAAAAGCACAATGCAACTCTGTTGGCAGCGTTCCGCTTCCGTTTTCCGCTTCTTAGTTTTCAAAGCAAATGTCATTGTCTGCATGGCGGAACGATACAAGGTGGCCGCATCGAACAGCTGATTATAACCTTTTTATTTGATTTTATACATCAACTGCCGGCGCAGTACAATTTTGACATTTGTCCATCGAATTAACAAGTACATGGAATTTTTTTGTTTGTAGGTATGTCACCTTGCTCCCACCTTGTATCGTTCCGCCATGATTGTCTGTCTCATCCTTCATACTAATCGAGCAGTTACTTCTGTGTGAAAGCAAAAATTTACGATTTCATTAGCAGGTGAAATGAGATCATTAAGTTTCTGTGTGAAAACAGTATTACTTTCCTCCAAATGTGTGTAGCAAGACTTCACCTCACTGGGCAAAGCGTTCTCTTAATGCCACATTTACATAGAACGCGTTGATTCGCATGACCGATGAATTCAATGTATGGTCTTGCTACACAAAGTTTGCGAAATGTAAAGCGGGGCATACAGTTAAATTTTCTTAACTTATGGAGCTTTCAAAGCGTTAAAGTGAAACAAAGCGGCAAAAATTCTATGTAAATCTGGCCTACGTCTAGCAGAGTAATGAGCAATAGCAGCTTTGATTGTGCGATTTTGGCTGTTTCGTAACAAGTTCCGCCAGCTCCCACAAGTCTTCCTCCATCTGCCTCTCCCAACTCAGTGGAGGTCTCGCCCTTTCTCTGCTTCCAAAGTGCGGGCCGAAGCGTCTGCGCATAACAGCCTTTGGGCTTTAATTCGCTGCACTATAGTCATATCTGCGTAAAGCTCATACAGCTTATCATTATACCTCCTTCGATACTCACCGCCTGCATCACGGACAGGACCATAAATCTCCCTTAGAACTTTTCTCTCGAACACTCGTTGAGGCACCTCATTTTCTTTCGACACCGTTCTTGTTTCCGAGCTATACATCAGGACAGGTATGATGAGCGGCTTGTATAACGTAATTTTTGCTCGTCGAGAGAGGATTTTTTTCAATTGCCTAATCGGTCCAAAGTAGCATTAGTTGGCAAGAGTTTTTCTCCGTTTGATTTCTAGACTAATATCTTTTTTTTAATGGTGGTTCCCAAATAGACGACAGCAAGTACGTCGTCTTGTCCTCATTTACCGCAGGCACCACTTGTTTTTTTACCGAGAAGTCAGAACTCACAGTGCGTTTGTTCAAGCCAATAATATCAATATCATCAGCATACGCTAGTAATTGTACGTTCTTATAACAAATTATAAAAGAAGGCGCCTTGTCTAAAACCTCGTCTGGTTTCGTGTGGCTCGGAGAGGTTCTTCCTAATCCTTCTAATCCTTACGGAGCTGTCTGTGTTGCACAACGTCATTTGGAGAGCCTAACTAACTTTGCAGAGAACTTAAATTCAGACATAGCAGCATACAAGCAGCTTCTTTTCGTGCTATCAAATGCTGCTTTGAAGTCGACGAAAAAATTATGAGTGTCAATCCTCTTATAGTGAGTCTTCTCCAAGATCTGGCGCATCGTGAAGATCTGGTTGATAGTAGATTTACCAAATCTGAAGCCGCACTGATAAGGTCCATTCAGTTTGTTGACTTTGTCCACAGTGCGCTAGATAGAACCTTATACGCGATATTAAATCGGCTGATTCCGTGGTAATTGGCGTGGTTTGCGGATCGCCTTTTTTGTGGATTGTGCAAAGTACACGTAAGTTGCAATCTGCGCTCATCCGACCATATTTTGTATATTTACCAACTCTTCGTCTCTGTGTTTGTACAACTCCGTGGCTATTCCGTCCTTACCTCGATTATTCGATATGATACTTCGATCGAAATAATCGTTGACAAAAGTATGACTATAAAAGTATTGAGTATAAAGTATCGGTATCCAATGTCAAAACTGTATTGATATGGAAAAGTATTTAATCGAAATTCGTGTTCCGACCTACTAGCATTCTATGTAGAACATAGAGGTAGACCTGACATTTGATTTCGATGTTTGTCATCTTCATTTGGTATCTTCCATATAAGAAACAAAGCTATTCGTATGGCAGGAAATTTCAAATAGCCTTCAGAAAAAAAATTACCAAAAATCAGCACGAATTTTAAGAGACCTATAACTTGTACTTTGTCAGACTAAAATTTATTGGGCTACAAAACTGCATACTCAAAATATTCAGAAAACTCTTAATAAGAAGTTCGAAATTTTCGTAATTTTTCTCAAATTTTCGAAAACGTTTTTGAAATTAGTTTGCACAATTTTCGTTACAAAATTCAAGGAATTTTTTTCTTAATAATCTAAATAAAAAAAGAGTATTTTTATTAGCGAAATTTGATAAAAATTCTCACTGCCTTTTTTCTACTGCATCTTCAGTATCTCCTCAAACGCATCCATTCACCCGTTGTTAGAAACAAATTGTATTTAAATATTTATAATAAAACATTGACTCGCCTAGGCTGTGAAATGCGTAATGAAATGCTATTAATTTCTGCCGCACAAGAAAAACATTTTCATCAAGCATTGCTGTGGCTTGCGTGCTATTTTGGTTTATTGGTAGTGGTGGTGTCGAAAACCGCTAAACTTTTGGTGAAAAGAGCCATAAAATGTGGCAATCAGCCACATTTATGAAAATGAACGCGTGAAACTAATGCAAAAAGTTTGGCGCCAAATTAAATGGCTGCCATATGAGGAAGCGTTCATACACAAATGGTAAAATGGCTGGAGCAAATGAAGAATGGGATCGTGCTGGCGGGTGCAAGTGTGACAAATAAATGAAAGCTATTTTAAGTTTTAATGGGTGCATTTATTCAAGGAGGAAGTATGTAGAAAAAATCAAATATACACAAACTTTAAGCAAATCAAAACAAATATTAACGGCCATATGTAGATTGAGGCAAGTGAAGCAAACGAAGGAAAGTTTATGGCGGCACACAAATATTGAATTGTTAATGGTGGTGCAGCTTTTGAGTTTGTATGTAATTAAATATGCATAGGACATATGTTTGCATATGTTTTGCTTAAACAAATATTTATGAAATAGTAGTTAGAGTCTTAAGTGCCATTCACACTTGCGTACTTTCATTCTCAATTTGCTTCAATTATTTCCTTACGAAAAAAAATTAACTAAGTAATTTTGCTTTCAGTGTCTCAAAAACGTTTTTGAAAATAGTTAGAAATTAAAAAAAATTTTATGAAAATTTCAAACATTTTTTAAACTTTTTTGAATTTTTTTTAGTATGCCCACTAGGGCGGGTCAATTTAAAAATCGCTCATTGCTCTGTGAAAACCGTATTCTGGGGATCAAAATAAGAACTTTGCCGAAGAAAACCATACCTCTAAAACGAATTCTGATGTCCCCCCCTTTGGGTCGAACTTTGGGTAGGGGCAATTTCAATTCTACCTGCTGTGTCTTGTGGTGGCTTAAAAAAAAACAATACAAGAAATTTTACGATCTGCAATTGTGTCACAGTGATACCTTCACTTTTTAAAACGGTTGAATAAAAAACCCACACGACTATGTTTACGACATGCAAATGCATCACTGCCTTGGTTTTAAAAGGGGGTTGTAAAAACGCTAATTTCTAATAATTTTTTTAAATTTCTTCTTCTATTACTAAGTTAAATTCATTTTTTCATTACATACATATGTTCTGACTAAATAAATTTCTAAAGAGAAAAATAAACTCCAAAAAGAAAAAACATAGGCATTTCAAAGTGGGATGTTTTCAAAATTTGCCCCTACGACCCAAAGGGGGGGACATCAGAATTCGTTTTAGAGGTATGGTTCCTTCGGCAAATTTTCTTATTTTGATCCCTAGAATATGCAGGGCGATTTTTTTGCCTCCCCACAAATCGACCCGGCCTAATGCCCACCTTTCAAAAACGCGAGTACTCTATAAATAGTGTAAGGAATACCCCTTTAGCAGTATAGGAGTGTTCCAAAACTAATCTGTATTCATACAAAAAATGTGCTCCAATTAACATTGCGATGTCCTAGGAGAGGAGTAGGTGATCCCACTCTCGCTTTGTTTGTGAGTATTGCATAGAGTACATACGTGAGAGTACTTTCCAAAGTACTTTCACTGTAGTACTCCATGGAGCACCCACAGAGGATCATATGCCAAAGTACTAAAGAGGAATTGTGTCGGAAAGAATTATCGGAGTGAATTTAATTTAAAATGAAAGTAAATGAAGAGGGGCAATATAACTTTTATATTTTATACTACGAATATTCTTATGTTATTTAGCATTTGCGTGAATAAAGAAACTAATATTTCTCTTACTATAGTATGTATACATAAAAGCAGTGCGCGGTTGCATTTTATCTGAGTTGCCATAGTAAAATTTTATTATCAGTTATTTGTATGCAATATTTTACTTTTGGCAACTCTGTTCGATCGTCATCGTGTTGTGATCACGGTCGTTAGAAAACGAGCAATGATCGGCTGTTGGTGGTCCGCAAACGCATTGCAAAGGAGTATTGTTAGAGTACTCCAACATGAAGAAAATAGAACACGTAATCCAACAATTTTTGCAGGGCAGTCAAGTTGAGTCCAACAAAGTACAAGTTAAATTTCTCAAAAAAATTCGCATTGATTTTTGACAACCTTTTTCCGAAGGGTGCTTTATATTTTCTCCCATTAAGAAATTATTTTTATATGGAAGAAAGACTTAAACGACCTTCGGAAAACTTTTTTTTAAATCAAGTCGAATTTTGAGAGACCTTAACTTGAGTTTTGTAAGGACTAAAACTGATAAGACTACACAACTGCAAACTCGAAAAATTCAGAGAAATCCAAATAAAAAGTTCGAAATATTCTCGCATTTTTTCGAAAACGTTTTTGAGATTGGATGGGATAGTTTCAGTTACAAATACTCTAAGAAACTTTTTCTTAAAATATCGAACTAAAAAAAAAGAAATTGATTGACGAAATATGCTAAAAAATTTCCACTGCAATTTTTTGTTCGCTGATGTACTTGCCTAACACACGAGTAAATACCAACATTTACATCGTAAGAAAAACACACGCAGTAAAGAATTAGAAAATTTGTTGGTCAAATAGAAATTAATCGCAACATCAGGTAAATGATTAAATGCCACAGAAATTAAACCAATTGTCATCACACAAACACGCATACATCCACATGAATTTAGATCTCTCCCCGTCGCTTGTTTTGTAATACGAACAATAGCAAATGCATAAAAATGTATGTTTGTACTTATGTAGTAGTAGTAAAAAATGTCACACAGCTAATAGTAAATTGTCGACATAAATTAAAGTTGACCTTTTAACTGTTTGAGCGCCTAAAAGCAGGCAACTGTAAGAGCAAACAATTGTCACGCATACAATAGAAATAAATCAAGGAGTGAAAACATTTAATAAGTAGGTAAAAGGCAATAAACAGAAGTGAAAAATAGTGGAAGAAAATTAAGTGGTAGGCTGAGGACGGGAGGAAGGATACAATTTCACAGATGACTTAAATATGGGAATTTTCGGTAATTTAATGTGACCTTTGCCCCTATTGTGAGAAATATTGTAGTTTTAAGTATTTCTAAATTTCCATTTTGAATATCACATGGGGATCTGCTATTTTATACCTTTATATTAAGTCGCTGTCATGTTTGTCCCCTCATTTCCATATGAATTTTTGACCCACGGAAAAGTCTTTTTCGGTAACTTCTCGTTGAGCTAGACACTTGATACATTACAATGCAAGTGAAAAAAAATCCGCTAGGTGGCGCACGGATCGAGATATACAGAAAATTTATTTTAAAATGGAAATTTTGCGATCGACTTTAAACTAACTCTCGGTGATCCAGAGACTTGAAACTTCGCACATAGTTTGCGAGTCGATGGCAGGTGCAGACGAATCGAAAGGATTAAAGGAAAAATCGCCTTCTAGTTTTTGGTCCCTTTATATAAAGGTAGTCCTTAAAATTTTTTTATCATCTTTTTATTCAGTGTTTTATTTTTGACTTTGTTGTCTGAATATGTAATTTTTTTCTTATGAATTTTCAGGTTTTTATTCTAAATTTTAAATTTTATTTTTTTTAAATTCGAAATTATAAATTTAAATATTGAATTTTAAAAATCGATTTTATTTAAAGGTCAAAACTTCAAAGTTATATCTTGAAATTGTTTGGTGTGAGTTTGGAATTTTGTTTTACGTTTTTACTTCAAGATTTTTTATTTCAAATCTAGGAAGTTAAATTTTGTAGTTTTGAAATTTATTTTTTATTTAGTATTTGAAAAATAATATTATAATTTCTCGTTGTGAATTCAATATTCCATCTTAGTATTTTTTACTTTATTTAATTTTAAATTGTTATGTTTAGTTTGTTTTAATGGTGTGTTCAATTTATACTTATTATTAAGAAACTGAGCCCGAGTTTACAAATGCTGTGCAAATGCAGTTTCACCGCGGTTAGAATCTAGGTGAAACCTTTGATAACATTAACAAGATAATAATTCATATTCAATTATTATAAGCCGGTGTTAGGCTCATGAATTCTAATAATAATTCAACATTTTTCAAATTTTGGAATTTAATTTTGAATTTAGATAATTCTTTTCTTGTTTCTACTTTTCAATTTTTTAATACTTAAAATTTTTATAATAGAGTCTAGTCATAGTCAAGGGCCAGTTTCGATGGGTTAGTGAGAATATTTTATGTATTAGTCATACAGACACGACTCTGGCTGACTCGTGAAAACCAAAATGTGTTTGCTTTGGAGGCAGGCAACATGCACACAGATGACTCCCGAGTCAGACGCAATATAAGAAATTTTCTTACTTTATTTTACTTAAATTTCGAAACTTAAATAAATAATGAATTTGGGGTTTTTTCACTCTGCTTAACTCATAAAATATACACTTTTACTGTAAATTTTAAAATTTGAAAACACAAATGTATTTTTTTGTTGTCAAAATTGACTTTCGAATTTTGTGTGTTATATTCTCTTAATTCTAGTTATGACATTTTTGAATTAAAACTTTAAAATTACATACAAATTTTTTTATTTTTAATGTGATTTGAAATATGACTGTCTTGAAAAGGGCTTATGACTCAAAAAAATGTTTCCACTTTTTTCTGGTTTCGATAGTCTTTGAGACGCTCTTTCACGTGGTGAAAACTAGAAAGTCCTAACTTCCTTAGAAGTGTACTAAAAATGTAGAGAAAGAAGAGCACAAATGAAAGACGATGAAGCCTTTGGTTCCTTCGATGCCACTTTGGTGGCTGGTGAAGCATTCTCAGATTTTTTTGATAGCATTTTGTTTCGATGGCAATGGAGCCAAAATATCGGTCAGGAACTGGTTTGTGCTTTGCTTTTTGGGCATGACTGTTCATAATGCAAAAGAAAAATTACTAAGAAACTGAAGAAATGCATTTTTTATCTTTAACAGCTGTTTCTCGCAATTTCTTTTTTGAGTCATAAGCCACCTTTTCATAGGCGGGTCACATATGTGTTTTTACTTTTCATTTGTTTCTTTTTTTTTGAAACTTCGAAATTTGAACGTACATTTTTTTTAATATTTTTAAATTTTTTAGTTCATTTAACATTAACATTTGAAATTAAAATTTTGATTTTCAAAATTTATTTTGTAATTGATCCTTAAAGTTGCATAGTTAAATTATATTTTTTATTATGAATATTGAGTTTTCCAATTTTCATTGCTTAACTTAAAATTTTTCCATAAGTTTTTTACTTTGGGAGTTTAGTTTTTTAATTAAAATTTTAAAGGTTGAAAGCTATATTTTGATATTTTTGGTTGTGATTTAAATTCATCCAATTTTGTTTCGTGAATTAAATTCAGAATTTTATGTTTTTACTATTCATGGTGTGATGGTAGCGTGCTCCGTCTACCACACCGAATGCCCTGGGTTCACGCCCCGGGCAAAGCAACATCAAAATTTTAGAAATAAGGTTTTTTCAATTAGAAGAAAATTTTTCTAAGCGGTGTCGCCCCTCGGCAGTGTTTGGCAAGCACTACGAGTGTATTTCTACCTGAAAAAGCTCTCAGTGAAAAAATGCCGTTCGGAGTCGGCATAAAACAAGTAGGTTCCGTCCCGCCAATTTGTAGGAAAAATTAAAAAGGAGCACGACGCAAAATGGAAGAGAAGCTCGGCCTAAAATCTCTTCGGAGGTTATCGCGCCTTACGTTTTTAGTTTTAATTATATTTTTTGAAATTTTGTGTCTTGCTTCTAATATTTTTATTTCGAATCTTGAAATTGAGTTTTTGAAATTAGTTTTTATTTGAAACTTAAGGATTGGAAATTTACATTCTGTTTTTTTTGTTACTGTGAATATAAGGTTTACAATTTTGTGTTTTTCTTCTTTTAGAGTATTGAAAATCTTATTCAGACTTTTTCTTTAAATATAAGAAAGAAATTTTATTGAAGATTTAAGATTTTAAATTCGGAATGTTTTTATTACAAATTTTGAGATTTGCTTTCTTGAATCTTTTGTTCTTTGAGTTTTGAAATATATATTTAAATTTTTTTTTAATTTGAAACAATTTATTTTTCAATAAAAACTTTAAAATATGAAGCTATACTTTGAACTTTTTTGCTTTTTATTTGAGTTTTATAGTTTGAAATTTTTTTATATATTGAAAAATGATTCAAGGTTCGATTCGAGCTCAAGGCCAGAACAATAATTTTTTTCAAATGATAATTATTGTTATTTTTAATTTTTCTATAATTGAAAAATTGTATTTTGTTTTTGGAATACTAAGTAGAAAATTTTTCAGAAACCTGCCATAGCTACGCAGATAGGTCCATTTCGAAGGGTGCTAAGCCTTCATCATCAGTACGCTTTAGGCATGCTGCGCTAACCATTTAGCTATACAGCGGTGGTTTGTTTGACTGGCAAATTTGCTACTTCTATTCCTTCTTACCAACTATATTTATTCAGTGTTGCGCCATCTGTTGCAAGTCACTGATAATGCTGGATTTGTTTATTGTTAATTACTTTGTTTGACATTCCCAAGTGCTCATCGTTTATTAACAATTGTTTTTGTTTTTATCGGCCTATTGATAAAAACAAAATAACAAAAACAAAATACAATTTTTCAATTATAAAAAAATTAAAAAATAACAATAATTATCATTAGAAAAAAATTATTGTTCTGGCCTTTGCTCGAATCGATCCTTGAATCATTTATCATAGGCCGATAAAAACGAAAACAATTGTTATATTGAAAAATTTGAAATCCAAAAAAAAATGTTTCGTTATTTTTCATTTGGGACAAGAATGAGAAAAATTTTTAACAAATATTGAAGTTTGAATTGAAATTGAAATATTAAAGTTTTAAACTTTTCTTTTAATTAAAATTTTAAAGTTATATCTTAAATTTTTGTTTTTAATTTCTTTTTTTTAATGGACATTGTGAATTTAAAATTTTAAATCTTATGTTTTTTTATGCCAACCAAAAGTTGAATAATAGAGCGACTAGTTGTATGACAGAGCTCTCAAATTTCTATACGAGATGTAGGCTTCTGAAAATGACTTCATAGCTTACAGGAATATTGAAATGAAACGCAGACCATAATTACTACAAATCATTTTTAAAAGTCGGATTTCTAACATTATACATTAAAAAAACTTTTTGGCTGTATTTAGAAGAATACAACTCGTTGTAGTTTGATCCGAGATGCTTTCAACATAACCTCTAAATTTAGGGGTTTTTTTGGCAACTTTTTCTGCGAGCCAGTCTACTACGCCATACAAAAGATACAAGTCACTGCTAAATTAAGGGAGGCCAAAAAATATGGACACATAATTTTCTTACATAAAAAAAGGTACTTTCTATACTGCCATTGTTATATTTTTTAAATTTATTTCTATATTTCTAAATGCACTTTAAGCTTAACGCAAGTTTTCTTCGCCTAAAAGTATGCTATGCTTGTACAACAAGCGCAATTCCGTGCAAAACTTAATTCAAGCGAAATTTTTTACAAAGAAAACTTTCAACATTTCATACGGGAAAAAAAATAATTTGTGACCAAGAAAGTTTTCTAATTATTCCAATATATCTTAAATGTTCAACCAAGTAGTTAATAGAGCACTAAGAATAGAAAAGTTGAAAGCAAATTAGGGTGCAGGACCTAACACACACAGGAAAAACTTAAAAATTTATTACGCATCTATGAAAAGGAATGCTGCACGCAAAGAGAAAGTGGTTAATGTGGAATATTTTGAAAGAAAAAAACCTATTTCGGTGACATATCAGCGAGAAAAAGCAACAATTTGAAGCACAAAACTAGAAGTAGTGTTAAGGCCACTGCAAAAGTGGCATTGAGAGAAAGATGTTATAAACGCGTAGCGAAAAAAAGAACAGGGGCATGGTAAAAGTACGAGGACTACTAAAATAATATGATATGCGTGTTGAGCAACAAGATTGATGAACAAATACACATACATTGAACTGTAAATACACTCACATACATACATTGAACCAAGAGAACACAGGACACAAGTTGCGAAAGGAAAACCACAATTGCAGATAAAGATAAAGCCATAAAAACAAAATGTAATAACAAAAAATAAAAAAATGATAATGTGCATGCGTGCCACAGACATGAGATAAAACGAGAGTGCTGATTGCGTTTGGAATGAAAAGCAAAAAAAGAAAAAGAAAAAAAAACCTAAACATGTACTCAAAGGACGTTCCAGGATACTACACACTACAAACTGATAGTGGCACTACAAAGAAATTGAGCTTATAGAAGAATGAAGCAAAATAAACCACGAAAATAACAGAAGAAATTGAAAGTAGTTGAAGAGAGAATGTCGTACAACACATAAGTTGATGCAAAAAGCAGCTAATAAAACACTTAAGTGATTATTTATTAATTTTTATGCGCAAATACTACGCCGTACATATGCGTAAGATTCTGTAGCAGCAGCCGTCTAACGACTTCAATTCATATTTCTACTACCTTTTTTACTGGTGGCCACTGTGGTGTGATGGTAGCGTGCTCCGTCTACCACACCGTATGCCCTGGGTTCACACCCCGGACAAAGCAACATCAAAATTTTAGAAATAAGGTTTTTCAATTAGAAGAAAATTTTTCTAAGCGGGTACACCCCTCGGCAGTGTTTGGCAAGCGCTCCGGGTGTATTTCTGCCATGAAAAGCTCTCAGTGAAAACTCATCTGCCTTGCAGATGCCGTTCGGAGTCGGCATAAAACATGTATGTCTCGTCCGGACAATTTGTAGGGAAAAATTAAGAGGAGCACGACGCAAATTGGAAGAGAAGCTCGGCCTTAGATCTCTTCGGAGGTTATCGTGCCTTACATTTTTTTATTTTTTTTTATTTTTTTACTGCAAATTTTTCTTTGATCAAAATTTATAAGCATAATAAAATTAGTTGCTTAGACGATTTCCTTTTATTGCTGTCATGGTAGCGTTAAACTTGGTAAGATTACAAGTCAAAATGATTATAAATCACGACGCCATAAAGTATGCACTACATTATGCTAGAGCTTAATGAAATTACTTATGCAGGAAAATGTATGCAAAAATGAAGAGAAAATCAGAGGTGTGATTAGTGGAAACTTGAGCTGAGTATGTGTGATAGAGAAACCGTAAGAGATAGTCAATGAAGTCTAACACAGAGTCCAGAGATAGAGGTAATTGAAAATAATATGAAGTCAAACAAATTGGTTAGAAAAATACTATCATAAGATGTGTGGAATGGAAAACTAGATAATTATAGTATTATGCAAAAAACGTAGCCATGTTCCGCAAATTTTCAACTTGAATTATTAAAAAGCATCTGGATTGTGTGCAAAACTGCGCCTAAAAGTATGCACTATCATATGCGTAACAAAATATAGTGGTTTCCCTGTGGATAAGGAGATTTTCGGGTTCAAGCACTCATAGAAGACAGTTAGGTTATTGCTATATAGTTCAAATCAAAAAATCTGCAATCATAACAAAAAAGTTGTACAACAACAAGACGTTGTCTGATCAGCGCAAGAGTGCGGGTTGGAGGCTCGCTTCTGAAAGAAGAGGCTATTGAGAGATTTACAACGTATGAACGAAACAGCTGTCGCCTTGTACGTCTTCATTTCGCGTTATTCTCACGAGCCTTTCAAAATTCATACAATTCGCATATTCCCTCAAAATTTTACTAGTGAACAGTGCGAATCATATAAAATACACAGTGCTCATTTTTGAAAAAAAAATGTATAGAAATTTTAGAAGCCTAACTCGTTTTAATCTTTCTTAAATCTAAAGAAAGATTTATGGACCTCTACGCGTTGGCGATGGCGATTACCGAAAAAGATTTAATGATGAGTTGTACGAGCTTTACCAACATCACATAGTCCAGCGAATTAAAACGCAGCGGCTACGCTGACTAGGCCATGTTATGCGAATGAAAGATGACGCTCCGGCTAAGAGAGTCTTTTTACAGGAACCCGCCTATGGAAGCAGAGGAGGAGGGCGGCCTCCACTCCGCTCGAAGGACCAGGTGGAAAACGATTTAAACTCCCTTGGTGTAATCAATTGGCGCCAGTTGGGCAGAGCGAAGCAGCGACTGGCGTGCCTTGTTGGAAGGCCATAACCGTTTAAACGGTTAAGCGCCAAATAAGTAAGTAACTCGTTTTTATATACGCATCCATTAAGATGGGACAAAGAACGAAATATTAAAAAAAAACACTTTATCGCTTCCAGTGCCAATAATAAAACCTCCCTAAAATTCCTATATCAGTCACTGAACCGTGGTGCCAATAGGCATTACAATTTTAGGCGCAACCTTTTAAACGAAATTCCGAAATGTAGTAACTTTTTACTGACACAAATTCCAGATTGATTTGAAAAACGATTGTAACATTTTTGAGCAGCAGGAAGAGTAAAAACGTGTATGAGGCAAAAGATGAGCTGGAAATAGGTAGGACAAATCGCTTCATATGTGGTTCGCGAACAACTAAAAATAAGTGTAGAAACATATGGGTGTGGAGACTGTCGCCCTGCCAGGCTATAAAACCTGCGTTGCAGCATGATCAGTTTGACTTTGAAGCGTTTTAAGTGAATTACGTTGAAATACAAAGAAAAGCGAATCTGTCATCATGAACCAATTCAAATTAAAGACCTTACACTATATGCAAAGTTTCTCTCTTCTTTTCAAAGTACTTTTTTAATGAATTATCCTTGCCACATCTCTTTATCATACATTGTAATGTGTATGTAGGTTTACCTACAATACAATCAATGCAAGTGTTAGTATGCTATAAAAGAAAACTATTTTCAAACAAAAGCGTTAAAGGCAAGCAAAAGTGGTAAAGTTTGCACTGATAGTAAAGGTGTAAGCTCATAGCAAGTATTTACGTATGACACAATATATATATGTATAAACCATTGCTAATT
Organism: Eurosta solidaginis; assembly: GCA_029619165.1. NCBI lineage: Eukaryota > Metazoa > Arthropoda > Insecta > Diptera > Tephritidae > Eurosta > Eurosta solidaginis. The sequence goes on from JARSSU010047653.1 coordinate 15,701, forward strand.
GCATTCACCACTTTATTAATTGGCACAAAGATTGTGGATAAGCACATATAGCATAGATAGATAGATAAATCATTAGTAGATGTGCTGATGAACAACCCAGTTAAGATTTTAATAGAATTTAAAGATTTGAAGACAAGCTACGTTCTAAGATCACAAATTTACTGAAATTGTCTTGAAAGCTTATAGCAACTGGTAAAGATTGTCTGAAAGCAGAAATCAGATACTGCGATTTTCGAAGAGCAACGTGATTTTCAACTGTGACTTCTGAAACTACTCAATCGCTTTGAAACAATCTATATATATGAAAAGAAGTGTACATTTTGATTGTCACTCCATAACTCGAGAACGGCTCGACAGATTGCCATGAAATTTTTAGGAAAGATACAGGAAGGAGAGATGATGGTTAGTTGATTTTGAAATCCCAAATCGGTTTAGCCATATATATATATAAAATCAAATTCTGTGTGTGTGTGTTCGCTATGGAAACGTATTTCCCACACATCAATCATCACCAAATTTTGGTTTTGGGTTCCTTCTATCAACGGGAAGGTTTTAGGCTAAAAATAATTTCGATACATAAAAGGGGCGTGGCACCTCCCATACAATTGGAATCTTTGGTACTGCATACCTTTGAAGGTATACATGCCAGAACATTGAAATTCAATGAGGAGTTATGAGGTCAATCCCTAACACCACCAAGAAAATGCGGAATTTGGAGAAAGGGGGCGTGGCACCTCCCATACAAATGGAATCGTTGGTACTGCATACCTTTGAAGGTATACACGCCAGAACATTGAAATTCAGTAAGGAGTTATATGAAGTCAATCCCTAACACCACCAAGAAAAGGCGGAATTGGGAAAAAGGGGGCGTGGAACCTCCCATTCAAATGGAATCTTTTGGTACTGCATAACTTTGAAGGTATACATGTCAGAACATTGAATTCAGTAAGGAGTTATTTGAGGTCAATCCTTAACACCACCAAGAAAATATGGACTTGGGAAAAAGGGGGCGTGGCACCTCCCATACAAATGGAATATATCATACTGCATATCTCTGGATGTAGTAATGGTAGGATAATTAAAATTGGTAAGGAGCTATGTGACGTTAAGTCCTAAAACCTCCAGTAAAATGTGGAATGGGGAAAAACTATGGCTGTTGTACAAACTTAAGTTATTTTAACACCTAAAGTTTCACTGCATTGTTGAGTTTAGCTGTTATGCCTTTTGGACGTTTAGTAATCTGCCGCTGTTAAAAAAAATTGTTTAGCTTCAGTCTATCTACATCTTCTATAAAAATCAAATTATGTGTGTGTGTTCCCTATGAAAACGTGTTTGCTATACTTCGATCATCACCAAATTTTCGCTCGAGGTTCCTTCGATCAAGACGAAAGTTTTTCATATTTCAGAATTAAGAATTTTAAATTTAAATGTTTTTGTTTTTTGGCTATGCGAAAGAACTATCTTAGCTCCCAAAAATGAGCATGTTAACAAAATCAATGATCGCTTTCAAAATCAATTTCCTGGTGAAGTGACGAAATATAAATCGATCGACACAGTTACAGATGAAGATAAAATTGTGAATTATCCAAATGAATTTCTATACTCCTTAGAACCAAAGGAATGCCTGCGCATATATCAACTTTGAAAATTGGCTCACCAGTCATGTTTCTTCGGAATGTAATCAAAGCAACAATCATCAGTGGTAAAAGCAATACAATAATATAAAATAAGATACAATAAGATACAAGAATAAAATGTTTTAACAGAAAATTTCACCAAATATGCGTACAAAATTCAATTCAATTTACAGAACAATAAATTAAATTATCAACAAACAAAACAGAAAAAATAACGCAACATCCATTCGATCTCGGGCATTACAACGTGCGCCTGGTAAAGCTAGTATTCTAAAAAAGCGTGCAATTACTGGTGTATGCTAACAACGTTGATATCATAAGCCCGAAGACCCGTGTTGTAAGATCTGCCTACTCGAAACTGCGAAAGAAGTAATAATGTGTTTGAGGGTGAATGAGGAAGAAACAAAGTAGCTGCTGTCATCGAGCAAAGAGTCAGCGCATTTGCGCCTTGGCAACCACGCCACTCTTGGCAGCCATAATTTCCAAGTAATAAAAGACTTCATTTATCTGGGAACAAGCATTAACACAAGCAACAACATCACCTCTGATGAGCTTTTCGCACACATCAACATAGTCCAACGAATTAAAACGCAGCGGCTCTGCTGGCGAGGTCATGTTATGTGAATGAAAGATGATGCCACGGTTAAGAAAGTATTATTATCGGAACCCGTTTATGGAAGCAGAGGTAGAGGGTGGCCCCCACTCCGTTGGCAGGACTAGGTGGAGAACAATTTAGATTTCTTTGGTGTGACCAATTGGCGCTAGTTAACCCAGCGAAGAACCAATTGGCGCGCTTTGTTGGACAGCCATAACCGTTTAAAGGGTTAAGTGCCAATTAAGAAAGTATGTAGCAACGGTTGAACAGTGATAAAATAGCAATATAATCTAAATCGCAGTTCACGATCACGCTACAAATAATCACAATCACAGCTCACGTCACAGCAGATAAATGTGCTGCAAGTTCAATGACTGAATAGATCTGTGATTTCTGTTTCGACTAAGTAACTGTAAATAGCACTGTCACAGTTTCAGGTCGCCTCCTAACTGTAAATGGTACAGTCACAAGTTTATATTATCGCAACTAGTTTCTTCTGTGAAGAAAGCTGAAATTAGGTTAATTTATAATCATGATTGCAATAGAAAATCAGATACCGGCACTAGCCGTCGGACTCTGTAATTTCTTCGAAGCTTTCGCTGAAGTGTACTGTGATCTTTAAGCACTGTGAAAAAAATCACAGGTGCACCAAAATTTGAGATTTCTAAAAGTGTAGCAAGTTATGCATGTTTTGGAAGTGGCTCAACTGAGCAAAAATAGAGCATAAATTTTCAAATAGAATATTTTAAAATATACCAAAAATCGTTTTTTTTTATTTTTAATTACTTTGCCTGAAATGTAAAAAGTGTGATTTTCATCAAATTTTCAGATTATTTTTTCGTTGTTTATTGGGAAGTGTTATATCTTGATATCTAGCCGTTTTTCCTCGCATACCAACATAACCCCAATAGTGTTACACACAATCAGTACAAAGCATTACAATAACGTTTTTCTTTTGTGTTTTGCTTCAAGATAGATAAAAGGAAAATAACCTTTGTATTATGTAAGAAAATGGAGCACAGGTAATAAAACATATTGAATAGTTTATAGTACAAGCAAAATGATCGTATGTGAACGTATACATACATACACTTCTATATATTGATATGTATACATATTACACTTTGTAATATGCATCTACTATTAGAGGCACTTAATACAAAACACAAGGATAGATATGCCCAAGTCAAACGAGGATGAAACTCTTTCAATAATGTACCCAATAAATAGGTAAAATACTACAAGAGCTTAAAACTTCAAAGCGAAAGAATGCTGGCATGTACAAAAAATACAGTGTCGTGCACTACAGTAGCATCTTAAGGTAATGGAGGCTGCTGCTAATCGCAGCACGTGTATTTGTTTTTTGAATTTTACAAGGTATATCAGGATCTTTGGTTTCTGAATTACGACAGCGAACAGAAAAATAGCAGTGGCAATTTTAATGAAAATTCGTCAAATAAAATTGTGTTATTTTTATCTTGGACAGTTTAAAAAAAACTTACATAAATTTTGTAACTGAAACTTAGGAACCCGATCTCAACAATGTTTTTGAAAAATTTCGAAAGTTTCGAAATTTTTATAAAGATTTTTCTGAATTTTTTTGAGTGTACAGTTTTACAACTCATTCAAGATGAGTCTAACAAAGTAAAAGTTTTAGGTCTCTCAAATTTGCAACTCGTTTTTATAAATGTAAGCAAATTTGAAACACGCTTTCGAAAAAAATTCTCAAAAATTTATATGAGTTTCTAGAGATTTATAACTTGCAGTTTGCCAGACTAAAATTGATTGGGCTACAAAACGGCATAGTAAAAAAAAATCAGAAAATTCTAAATAAAAAGTTTGAATTTTCTACCAATTTTTTCGAAAACGTGGAAAACGGTTTGCTAAATTTCAGTTACGAAAATGCATAGAAGTATTTCGTAAATTTGCAAAAATAAAGATTTCAGACGAAATTTCATAAAATCTGTCACTGCTGTTTTCGTGCTCGTTGCCGTACGTTTAAAATTTAAGTTTCTAGCTTCGCTGGAAGTTACTTACAAATTGATCGCAAAATTTTATATTTCGTGTGATTTTTCAAATTTTCTAGATCCACTCAGCGAACTTATTTTCTCCGTTTGTTGCATCCTCTTGGTACTCTGAACTTTGTTTGAGATTTCAAAATGGTAGCACAATGAGAAGTTTTTAGAAAATTGATTTTCATGCTGATTTAATGCACTTTTAACGGGTTCCAAACAAGGTAGGAGGTACTTAGTCTGTAGGTCAATGGGAAGTCACTAAAAAATGCATTGCAAAATTCAAAGTTACCCGGTTATCCGAAAGTAACTTTAAAATCGACCGAAAAACTTCCAAAATAGGACGAGTTTCTTATATACCACCCTCCGCGCGCCACCTAGTGATAGTTTTTACAATGCTGCATTGTCATTCATTTATTTCTAGAAGAGGCGTTGCAAAGGTGAGTTAATATTTTCAGTTTTCGGAAGAGTGATTTGAGATTTATATATCTCGAGTCGAATTAAGTTTCTTTTGGATTAAAAAAAAATGTATGTAATTTGACAACTTTGAAATGGCATTTCGTTCCGAATCAAGTTACAGAATAAGGCCCCTTGACTTTAGTTTAAAATTGTCGAAAAAAATTTTTGTGTGACCTATTTCATTCCCTACTTTAAGACAATACTAAACATTTTAATTCAACTTTACTATTCAATTTTTTAATAACCCAGAAATATTCTGAGAATATTTCATTGCCATCAGAGGAAAGTCTCAAGTCAATTTAAATAATGTAACGAATACTAATTTAAACATTTACCTAAGTTCTCTTAACAGTAGCTATTAGCATGAATTTCTCCACGACTACTACAAAAAACAACAATCTATAGCAATTTGTAAAGTAACTAATTGACTTTCTAATAGTGTGAAAATTCTTGTAAGCCACACAAATCTAGGAAATACTTGTACATATATATACACATACATACAGGCGGACGGACATGCACTAAAAGTACGGTGCTAGCAAACGTTTTACAAATTTACCTAAACACACTTTCGTAAATTGTAAAGTTTTGTACAGGGATTGTGAAAATTGTGAGTTTGCATTAAACAAAGTTTATATTTCAATGTTTTTTCTGAGATCTAAAATATAGAATTTTAATGAGTTTGATATTTTTTCGATTATTGCTATCGGTTCCTTTCAGATATTTTCCAAGTACAAGTAAAAATGTCTAGAAGAAATCAGTATCATAGTATATTCAGCTCGCCAATGGTCAAAACATAGATTATCTATATATGTACATATATATGTATTTCGCACACTTCAATCATCACCAAATTTTGGCTATAGGTTCCTTCGATCAAGACGAAGGTTTTTCATATTTCAGAACTAAGAATTTTAAATTTAATTTTCTTTTTTCCAATTTCACGTGCGCCACTGGGTGGTGCGAAAAATTTTGTATGTCAGCAAAAGTTACTCATACGCCATGTGCGAACTTAAGTGCAGAACTTTTGTTTGGTCATAGCATTGAATTCACAAAAAGTTAAAGCAATTGCATTGAGTAATTTAAAAGTTTTCATTAAATTTAAGAATTCCATTGTAAAAATAGCTGTCTATATGAGATGGTAGACAAAAATTTTACAGCTAAAATATTTTGACAAAATAAAATTTTAAAAATAAAGCAAATAATGATAAATTAGAGGAATTAGGGATCTAAGAAAAAAGAAAGAGAAGGTAGAGGGTGTAAACAAAGAAGAGGGAGAGATAAGGAAATTATAAAGGGTAATAATGAGAAAAATTGGGAGATACATTTTGAAGAAGATCAATAAAATCTTATATACTGATTGCTTGACTTTGGGTAACGGCAAAGAATGCGTTAAAATACACCTTCTTATTTAGATTAGTATCTGCCCAACCCGAGCAACGCCGGGTACCCTGCTAGTATATAATATTGAAAAAGTTGGCGCTACTAATTTCAATTCGTCTTCACTTCAAATCTGCTTGGCCAGATTGACGACGAGCAAGAAAAGAACAGAGACAAATTTTTTTCAAATTTTCTCAATTGAATTCTCTTTATTCTGGATAGTTTGAGAAAAAACTTCCATGAATTCTGCAACTAAAGCCATGCAAACTAATCTCAAAAATGTTTTAGGAAAAATTCGAAAGTTCGAAAATTTTGGTTCGAAAATTTAATATTTTTATTTTGAGTGCTGTGAGTTTTTTTAAGAAAGCAGTTTTAGTTTTGTAGCCCAATAAATCATGCAAGCCAATCTCAAAAATGACTTTGAAAATGTTCGAAAATTCGAGAAAATTTTGAACTTTTTATTAAAAATTTTCACAATTCTTTAGAGTATGCAGTTTTTTAGCACAACCAATTTTGGTCTAACAAACAAAAGTTTTCAAAAACATTTTCGAAAAAACTCGAACATTTTATAAAAATTACGAACTTTTTTTAGAGTTTTCTTAATTTTTTTGTGTATGCAGTTTTATAGCTAAATAATTTTTAATCTAACAAAGTACAAGTAACAGGTCTCTCAAAATTCGCATGGTTTTTGACAAGTTTTATTTCCGAAGGGTGTTTCAGATTTCTTTCATATAAAAAATGAAGCTATGTGCCATTCGTATTGAAGAAAACATAAAACACCCTTCGGAAAAAAATTGTCAAAAATCAAAAAGAATATTGAGGGAACCTTTAACTTGTACTCTGTAAGACTTTGGTCTTTGCTACAAAACTGCAAACTCAAAAAAATTCAGAAACTTCTAAGAAAAAGTTCGAAATGTTCATTAAATGTTCGAAGTTTTTCGAAAATGTTTTTGAGATTAATTAGTTAGACAAAATGCACTGGGCTACAAGAAAGAAAACTCTAAGTAAAAAGTGCGAAATCTTCGAAACTTCTTCGAATTTTCGAAAACGTTTTTAGAATTGCATGGTTTCAAACACAAAATTCATGGAAGTGTAAATTATTGAAAATAAACAAGGAACAATTTAATTGACAAAATTTGATCAAAAAATTGCCACTACTATTTTCATGTGTCATATAAACAAGCTGTATGAATATTTCGAAAAGTGGGCGGTGTCATGCCCATTCAATTGAGGTTTATGAGTTCATTCTATACATTAAACTCCATGAAATTTAAGAAAAGTAGGCGGTACCACGCCCTTCATGGAAGGGAAGTCTATGTACGAAAGCTGGATGCCTTTGAACTTTAGAATTCAAAACAAACACTTTCGGCGGTCGCTGCTAGAAACATGACCGACACCTATTAAAGAGCCTTTGTTAATTCTATACGACGCACAAAAGTATGCAATGTACTGCAATGTGCAATAAAAGTTGCATTTTTAACTTTTTGTTCTTCTTTACATCTTGCTACTCTAACAAAAGTGGTTGTTGTTATGCTACAATAAAACAATAAAAATACTTAAGTGCATCAATATGAGGGCACGTGTGAAGGTATTAGTGTGTGTGCGAGTACCTGAAGGTATGTGTGTGAGTGAGTAAGTGTCAGCGAGCGTGTATGTGTGATGGTGCTGTTGAAAGCATCACGTTACGAGCTGCTGAATGGATGAGTGAATGTAAGTGAATGAATGAATGAATGATAGGCTGTCAGACAACAAGGACATGACGTGTTGCAGCACAAAGTTTCACATACGAATAGACAAGGCAATGAAAAAGTTGTTGCATGACACCAAAAGCTGAAAAATAAAGCAAAAAACAATCACACACACTCGTATGTATGAAAGAGTTGAAGGCGTTAAAAGTGGCTACATGAAAGGACTTCTCACAACAACAGTAGTAGACACAAAGTATAGTTGCGTAAAGTTTTCGTAGGTTTTGTGAACTTTTTTTTTAATGCGGTGCAAAAAAAAACAAAACAAAAAATGAACATATCGTATGCGCTTTCAATTTGAATGAATTCTCTTATATGTATATATCCGCATACCTATGCACATATATATGATCTCTTTATTACAGTGCAACGTAGTGGGCGAGTATGTTGTACACGTCCTATAGACACTTTTACAAAGAGTGATCAGTCCTTTTCATCAAGGCTTGCACATCTTTTTCGCTGCCACAGAAAAGTTCAAAAGAATTTTGCGCAACATAAATAACCTTTTCATGTTATGATATTTAATTCAATTTGTTTTTTTTTCTGTAGGAGTATAAATAAATAGAACTGTAAAGTTACGACAGAAAAAAATGCAAAGATTCACACACGTGTACGCCCGCTATGAATAAACAACCTACTAAACTAATTTTATAACATATTTTATGTAAATCTTTTTAGTTTAAATGACCTAAAGCTGATGTGATTGTATGTATATAGTAAATCAGGAACTACGAACTTTATATATATACGTGTCATATTTTTAAGAGAAAAATTCAAAGCAGGCATAACGTGTAAACAAATTTTAAGGAAATGAGGTCTATACCTCCATTATAACATGATAATAAAGGCCCCGCAAATTTATGGATAGAATCAAATAAAAAACACTACAAATTTCAAGGAAAGATCGGCCTTAGCCTCCTCGGGGATATATTGGTCAAAATTACTATAAATATCTCTTCCAGGAATGAGCCATCAATTGATCGAAACTTGCGTCACGTCGTGAGTTCACACCGTTTTTTGTAAGTAGAGCTTTGAACAGAGCTGAGCCCTAATGCTACAAGAACATGTTTGAATAGGATGTTAAACTAGAAGAGAGACTAAGAGAAGAAACAAAAATATCTTAAGCCATAAGAACAGGACTAATCATTCAGATATACATATTACATTTGTAAAATTAAAACAATTGTTAACGTAAAGGTCTTGTAAATAGCTGCAGAAAGTCTCTTTTGGAAGCATCCATACGTGCACATATCACTACTATATTTGCGCTTTTAAAAAAATATAGTAAAGGTACATTATGATTTTGAGCATATTGCAACATACCAGTAATAATATGGCCCCCACTATAACATTTTCCAGTCTAAGCCTAAAAGTAGGCTACTATAAAGTATACAACAACCCCGCAGCCAGTGGTAGGTTAATAGCATTTCACTGATCTGCCAAGGTTAGCACTTCACTTCTCAATCGCTTCATAATATTTTACATTTAAAACAGCGGTTTGAAGGACACACCGCCTGTCACCCAAAATAATCACTGTATCGCACTGTTCTCACCGCCGTATTGCTATACATCTATCATTATCTTTCGCTACACCGCTGCGCAACTGAAGTCCATCACCAGCTTCATTGTATTTACCACCACTTGCTACCGTTTAGCTGTTTATCAGAATATGTCGCCAGCTAGGCGCATTGTATTGGAGTAGGCCTTAAGACTATGCGTATTCAAAGTACAGTAGGTACATCATAGGGAATCTAAAAAATTTCAAGTGAGCTGTGTAACGCTAACAGGCAATTTAAAAATTCGATTTAAAGTTTCGATACAAATACGAAGCGATTTAGGTATAGTTAACGCCTCCTCTAAGGAAAAAGGCTGAACTTCTATCGTTCCACAACTTTTTGTTGCTGATATCTAAAATTAGGTAAAGAAATAATATAAATTAAATAAGTTTGGGGATAGGGTTACAAAAATATGGTGGAAGGAGAGGCGAGCGGGATATGATAGTGAGTAGGAGTGAGAATGGGAGTGAAGGTTGGAGTTGGAGTGGGAAATGGGAGTGAGAGTGGGAGTGGAGCGGGTGAGAGGGCAAAGTAAACGTACGGGTGGGTGCAAATGAATGTTGAAAGGAGAAGGAAGATACACACAGGGAGAGGTTTGGTGGGAAATACAACTTTTCAAATATTAATTTCCCGGCAGGAAAACGTCTGCTTGTTATTTAAGCGTTGGTAAAGTTAAGAATGGATTCCACATCTTTATATATTGCCTTGAAGCTTGACTGATGTAGCCACAGATTGGGTTGAGCTGGACGGTCAGTTAAGATCACACATATGTATGTTGAATGAATGTAACCATAGTGCTACCAAAATGTGATTGACCACGAAATGAAATAGTCCCAACTAGGTACTAGGACCTATGTTATGAAAAACTTCGTACTCTTGGCAAATACTAGAAATGTTCTTGCATCTAGTTTAGCTGCTGCCGCGAGATATGGCAACTTTGCCGCCTCTAGTAGCTGGAGCCTAAACCTTGCGAGCGCAGGACGCAAACAGAGATTGTGCACAACCGAAATGCAGCTCGCACTTCCTACATCCGCTGTAACTGACGAGGCCTAACTTAAAAATATGTGAGCGCAGAAGACAGTGTACTATTACTATGCCCATTGTGATTCTTAGTCTTCTCTCTTTAGAGATATGAGCCCCTTTGTGAATATTATATCGTAGGATTTGCACATAGAGAAATTTATTAGCCTCGCGCTTCTTTCCACGCCTTCCGCTTGATGGATCACATGCAAACTCCTATCTGCTTTTGATTCTTCCTTAGCGGATGCAGCCATAACATAGCAACAAAGGAATGACGTTTTTTTTAATTGTGTAGAAAAAAGTTTTGAAAGAAAAATGTTGTTGACTGATATCAGGTGATATGTATAGTATGTTACACAGTTAAAACTTTAGTAACTGAATACAATAAATTAGCCTCACTACTTAGAGGAACATTTTCTAAAATTGAAGACTTTGCACATCCAATTATAATAATTTATTGCAAATTAAAACTTAATTAAATGACAAAATTCCAAGTCATTTGTCCAGTGTCAATTTCCTTTCAATAAAATATCATTAAATTTCAACAAGCAGCAATCCGTAACACATTACATACAATTGCACAGTAGCGAAAAAGAAAATGGCAATGAAAAATGTTATCAAATTTTATATACTAAGTTTTTTATTTTGATAATTTATGAAAAAATTTACATGAGTTTTGTAAATGAGAATATACAAACCAGTATCAAAAATTTTTCGAAAAAATCTTCGAGAAAATTTTACAAAGGTTTCGAACTTTTTATTTAAATTTTTTTGAATTTTTTCGAGTATCTATGCAGTTTTGCAGCCCAATCAATTTTAGTCTGACAAAGTACACATTTGAGGTCTCTTGAAGAAGGTATACATTAGACTGGGTCGAAAAAAAAGTTGCTAGTGTCCGCCCCTAAATTTGAAGATTATGTTGAGAGGGTTTCGGAAAATTTTTTTTTAATTTTTTTGATCCTTCGAAATACAATTTGCTGAACGCGTTAACAAAAAAATAAAATTTCGTAATGTACAATTTCGAACTTCGTAAGCGGATATCTATTTTTGGAGGCTAAGTTCGAAAAACGGAGATAGTACTTTGTTTACTTAAGCCTCCATCTCTACAAAAAAGTGGGTTTTGTCCAATACCCAGAAAAAAAAGTAGATTTTGTCGCATAGCGTTATTATTATAAATACGAAACAACAGGTTTGACTCACTTATTTACTTTGACTTCCCCTCTTCATGATATTTGGCATATCTTTATTAACTTTTCAATGCAAACCCTAATAATAATTTTTCCTCCAAAAATATCATGCGTTTCAGGTGTAAGTATAATAAGAATCAGGTAAAATAACAGTTGCAATAAATATTGAATGTGCTATAACTTCTTTGTTTATTATATTAGTAATATGGTTTCAAAACAACATTTTCTTGAATTTTTAAGTACTTTCGTTTGGTAAGGAAAAATAATACATTAGGGAGGGGTGTGAAATTTTGTTAGCTGATCTAAGCATGTGAAAACGACTTCATAGCTTAAAAGGACATTAAACGAAAATGTGAAGCTTCTCAAGGCCAAAATAATGACATATCAATTTTAAAAATCGGACGTTAAATAACCTTTTCGGCTGTATTTCGAGGATCAAAAAAAAATTAAAATAAATTTTCCGAAACCCTCAACATAATTTTTAAATTTAGGGGCGCGGGCATAGCAACTTTTGTATGGGAACCGACCAGTCTAGTATACATATATACTAGAGATATACGCCGCCGCCGCCGCCGATTTTGGTCGTTTTTCGCACGCCGCCGTCTAATGTCAAAATATCGGTGCGGCTGCGGCGGCGGCGTCCGGTGCGTTACTATATTTTCTGCTCGTTTAAGACTGTTTAGGCCATTTATTGTTCATGTCGAAAATTGGTCAGACATGGTCAAAAGTCGTATCAACGGATGCGCATGTTGTTGTTGTTGTAGCGATAAGGGCACTCCCCGAAGGCCTTGGGGAGTGTTATCGATGTTGATGGTCCTTTGCCGGATGCAGATCCGGCACGTTCGGTACCAAGCCCGACCATCTCGGGAACGATTTGTTATCATACCACATGCGACCTTCTTGGCCATCCCGCCCTCCCTACCCCTACATCCATGAGGAGTTCGGGTTGCCAGAGCCTCGGCTGTTAATGAAACAAGATTCGCCACGGATAGGTGAGGTTGACAATTGGGTTTGGAGAAGCTATGTTTTGCGCTGGCAACCTGAAAGGGGTTGCGCTACACAACCCTTGAATCTGGTATTTTAGTCCCTCTTACGACAGCATACCTACCGCGGGTATATTCTGACCCCCTAACCCGCTGGGGGATGCGCATCACTGCCAGTTAAGAAACTAATTGCGAAATTTACTCTTTAACTGTTCAAAAGTATGTACCGGCGCTTTCGATGTCAGACATAACACGGACTTTGCATCACCAAATCACCAAGTTATTAAAAACAAAACACTAAAAGAAAGTTTTATAATAAATTTATATGCTCACTTTGCATATATATAATTATAATGATCAATGAATTCAAATAAAATTACCACGGCGAACATGTTCTCAAATTGTCCTCAAGTGTTGTAAAAAAGCAAATTATCCAAAAAGTGCCGATTTTTAAAAAAAATTTTCATTGCCATTGGCTAAAGAATAGCGAAATCAGTGATGCAAAATCCTTTAGTGAGGTTATAGGGCATAAACACTCCTTTGAAATGATTCTTACTCATAATCAAGTTGAAGATATATGATAAGGCTTTGAAAAATCACTGGACTTACATTCAAAGATCTGTTGTTTATTTGGCGAAACAACAAAGGTCGAAATGTTAATTTGATTTTCACACTTAATCCTTCAACACCCAAGTATCCCGGTTTGACATTCTAAAGTTGGCGGCCCTATCCCAACCAGTCCCTTGAAGTGACTCACATCGATTATAGTCTATTCAACCAAGTTTAAATATCACCTACACGTTACGGCTCCTTTTACAAATGTGAATACGTAGGCACATATATTTACCAAGTGAGGCTTCTGTCCTTCGCAAGAACACTTAAAGTGGCGAAGTAAAGCTTTCCCAAGATAATCGAACTAATTACCGTGTGTGCTACTATCCTAACGTACGTGAGCAGTCGAACTAGTCTGAAAACTGAAGCTATGCGATCATCATAATGAGCTCTTATATCATAAGCCGGAAAACAGCAGTTACATCTTCAACTTAAAATCCTTCGATTTTATTCTAAAAATCGTTTAAATCAAGTTGTGAACGCAGAATCTTCAAACTTGGTCTACATTTTAAAATTTTATCCAGTGTCCTTGTAAATTTTAATTATGTTAGATGCGCCGAGGATTATACGATTTTCACACCATGAGTTACGCAATGACATCCGAATAGTCACTCCCTAACGTTTCAAGGTCTTTCTCTGGTGTAGCTCGGCAGCATAGCGTGGACAGAAACATCCGTTAGAAAGTGTTCGGAGCTACACCTAGAGCTTCTAGGAAAGTGACATCGATGAAGGTACATAACAGTTCGAAGGCACTGTCCTATAGCTTCTGTGCTGGCATATGATGTGAGGGTCAGGAGGCGTGGTAGCCACTGGTGTCGGATTGCTACTGTTCGCACATCGGAATTGTAGGTGGACAAAACCTTTCTAAATATTATTTTTTAAATAGAAAAATCAAGCTTTATAAAGTAAGAATACCGGCGTACGCCGAAATTTGATAAAAATTATCACTGCTGTTTTCATGTTGACTACTGCATGTATGTACAACAAACAAGTAGAAATCAAACAACTTGTTAGATAGCAATGAAAAAGAAAATTAATTTTGGTCTTGCACTTATTTTAATTTAATCGCACATACACACATTAAATTGAAGAGCAGCAATTGCTACAATTAACTACGACGACAATCTAGCAGCTGCTGTTAGTGCTGCTGCCACAACACAACATCATCCAACAGCTATTAGTAACACAATTACTAGTTTTATTCAAGTGTAAAAAGCAGAATTTTTACCATTTAAATCAATTACAAAAGGTAACCGGCAACATGTGAATGGTTATACGTACGTACTTATGTATGCCTGTTGAACATTTAAGTATTATAAATGTATGTATGTATGTGCATGTGTGTGCATTCATACGAAAGTTGAATGTCATTTCAAAGCAATGCTATTCTCTTTGCTTTTTTATTTTTACTATTTTTCTTTTTCTAACTCACTTGACTGACACGGTGTGGGTATACACGGCGTATGAGTAATGTGTCACAAGCAAGCATTTAATGACATACAAACTCATAAATAAATTCATAATATTTGTATGTAAGCAAAAATAAACTACATAAAGTACAGATTGCTGTTATTCAAGCTTCTAGCTTCTTTATTATTATGCTTCGCCATTCAATTCACCTCAATTCGCCTCATTTGCAATATCAGCAAAGCCAAGTTAACTTAGCTGCTTTCGTTGTGTTACCTTATGCCGTTTATGTGTTTGCTTATGTGTGCGTGCATATGCCATTTGTGTTATAGTGACTTTCTTCTTCCATCTTTATTCATTTTTATACTCAGAGTGCTTTACACACAGAGTATATTAACTTTGATTGGGTAACGGTTGGTTGTACAGGTATAAAGGAATCGAGATAGATATAGACTTCCATATATCAAAATCATCAGTAACGAAAAAAAATTTAATTGAGCCATGTCCGTCCGTATAACCGTCTGTCCGTTAACACGATAACTTGAGTAAATATTGAGATATCTTCACCAAATTTGGTACACGAGCTTATCTGAACCCATATAGATTGGTATTGAAAATGAGCGAAATCGGATGATAACCACGCCAACTTTTTATGTATATAAAATTTTGGAAAACACAAAAAACCTATTATTTAGTAAATAATATACCTAGAATGTTGAAATTTGACGTGTGGACTGATATTGAGACTCTTGATAAAAATTTGGAAACATTTTTTAAATGGGCGTGGCACCACCCACTTGTGATAAAATCAATTTTACAAATATTATTAATCATAAATCAAAAATCGTTAAACCTATCGTAACAAAATTCGGCAGAGAGGTTGCCTTTACTATAAGGAATGCTTTGAAGAAAAATTAACGAAATCGGTTAAGGACCACGCCCACTTTTATATAAAAGATTTTTAAAAGGGTCGTTGACGAATAAAATAAGCTATATCTTTGCAAAAAAAGAGATTTATGTCAATGGTATTTCATTTCCTAAGTGGATTTTATAACAGTAAATAGGAAAAACTTCAAATTTAAAAAAATGGGCGTGGCACCGCCCCTTTTATGACTAAGCATTTTTCTATGTTTCGGGAGCCATAACTCGAAGAAAAATTAACGGATCGTAATGAAATTGTGTACACATATTTTCCTTATAGAAGAAAATATTTCTAGTAACAATGGACGGGATCGGTGTAAGACCACGCCCACTTTTATATAAAACAAGCTTAAAAGGGTCGTAGACTAGAATAATAAGCTATAACTTGGCAAAAAATAGTTTTGAATATATGATATTTCACTTATCAAGTTTTATTGTAAGAGGAAATGGGGAGACATTTTTTAAACGGGCGATGCCACGAGTTATGTAGAAAAGTAATTTATCTGAAATAATGTAAGGCGCGATAACCTCCGAAGAGATCTAAGGCCGAGCTTCTCTCCTAATTTGCGTCGTGCTCCTCTTGATTTTCCCTACAAATTGGCCAGACGGCACCTACATATTTTATGCCGACTCCGGAGAACGCTACCACCACACCACGGTTGCCGCCAATTGAAGTTCACGCTGAGTATATAAGGTTCGGTTACACCCGAACTTAGACACCCTTACTTGTTAAATTTAATTTTAAATTTTTAATCTATTTTTGTGCTGCAAAGTGCTTTTTGTAATTGAGTTTTTTAATTGGAAATATTCGATTTAAAGCGCTGCTCACTAAATACATTTATATGAGTACATTTTGTTATTGGCACATACGATATATAGGACATAAATGCATATACATACATTGTATTTATTCTCTATATATACTTGTTTGTTCAAGTATGTGGTTGCGAGCAAATATTTGTTTTATCGAATGGACGATTGAATTGTATAGTTTTTTTTTAATATAATTTCTACATGTAATCGCTGCCACATTTGCATTGCAAGTATTTGCAAAAGTTATATTGTTATTGTTGGTATTGGCGGTGCCTGTCTGACGCCACAAGCCAAATTTTGTGATTTTGAAACGATTGTGGAAATGTGTGAATTATGCTTTTAGTAAAAGTGTTACAAAAAAGCTTAAAAAAATAAAATAAAAATGTTACCAATTAAATATGAACAAAAGCATACGTTAATGTAAATAATTTCTATTTGTAGTATGTGTATAAATATTGTTTAAAAATAACTGAAATACACGACTCTAAAGCACATCGCACAAAATAGTAAAAAAAAACATCCACCATTTACGAGTGAGTTATTGTGCCATTGATATGAATGAGTAACATCCTTGAACCCATCTCTTTTGTGGAACCGGGTGCTGGTCAGATTCCCGGTAATTTTAAGAACCGGGTACTTTTTTAGAATCAAGTACCTATTCGGATACGGGTATTTTTTAAAAAAAACCGGGCCCTTTTCGGATCCGGGTTATTTGTTAGACCCGAGTACTTTTTCAGATCGGCAAATATTTTAGAACGAGTACTTTTTAGAATCCGGGTACTTTTTCAGAAAGTATTTTAGAACCGAGTCCTTTTTTGAATACGGGTACTTTTTCAAACCGAGTAATTTTTCGGTTCCGGATACTTTTTTAAACCCAGGCACTTTTTCGGATCCGGGCTCTCTCAACGATAAGGTACGTTTTCAATACCGGGTACATTTTCGGATTTGTGCAATTTAACGTTTCTGGGTACTTTTATAGAACCCAATACTTTTTGCAGAACCGGGCACTTTATGAATCCGGGTACTTTTTCAGAACTGGTTACTTTTTCAGTACTGAAAACTTTTTCTGATGCGGATACTTTTCTAAAACCATTAACATTTTAAGATCCAGGAACTTTTCAGAACCGGGTAACTGGAGCAACAAGAAAGAAGCATCTAAAGAACTGTAGCCTCTCTGGTCGCGTTGGTCAGCTATGGTCATCCATAAAATCCCTCTCAAATCCGGTAGAACACAATGACAAGATATCGAACGAAAAGAAATCCGGGTTGAGCTTTTTGCCGATAATACGTATACATACCTCGGTTGAAATATCCAGACGATAGGCCAATAGACGCATACATAATCATAATCACTGTGTGTCTCCCATTACATTATCCAACCTTTGCAGAAGAGGAAAGCAGACTACCCACTGAAACACGAGAGACTCAGGGCCAACTTCGTTCTGTATAGTGTAAGTGTACACTTAGACAGCCAATGCCCGCAACTTAATAAACAGAATCGGACGATAAAATTGAACACGCGCGAATTTACGGCAGTGAAAAAACTACAATGGCCGACAACAATTCGGTGATCGGTTGAAATGTACACACGTTGATCTCAAATACATGTGTAATGTAATTGTAATGTGTGCTTTTCAATTGTAATGTGGAGCCTACGCCTCTAAATACTAGTTTCCGGGTCATCCCTTTGGGTGACTTTGATGACGACTCACATATCGTCGCACCTATTTAATGGGGTGAAGCACTGTTTATACAAAAAGAGGAAGCCATCAAACTTGCTAAAACCATCTAAAGCTCAGTCGACCAGATTGCCATGGCGATGCAATTATGGACTTAGTTACCTGGCGCTTGTCTTCAACCAGTCTCTGCCCACTTTCGACATCCCTGAAAAATTGAAGATAGCGCTAATAAAACCTGGGCAACCAGCTAACGAAGTATACTCATATCATCCGACGCCGCTCCTATCGTCAGTAGCCAAACACTTGAAACCGTCTACTTCACCGCAAAACTGCGACTAACCAAACACCAAAAATTACGGCGCTAAACGCCAGGTATTCACAGCTGATACTAGATAACGCAAATTTTTGTTCACTTTTCTACCCGTTTTTGAGCGACCCTTCTTCTTCAGGGAATCTTAAGTATTATTATTTAAAAAGAATGATGTAATATATGACTTGCTGCTTCTTTCACAAGACAGACTCCCTGAAGAGGACGTGAAGGCAAAAAAACGCGTAGAAGATAAAAAGCGTGTTTAACTTTGCCTTAAATACTATCGGTCGTGAAATCAATCTTGCATAGAACAATATCATTCGCTGAGTAATCAGTATACCTAAATAGGTGACAGATTCAGTTCATCAAAATCTGTTGCCTAAGCGTTTACTTTATAATTGAAAGAATTAAATGACACGTTTCAACCCGTGAGACAAGACCAAATTTACGTTTACGCTAGAAAATTTGTAAGAGGTTTAGCTGTATTTCGTGCAAGTCTGAGCTGCGAATGTTAAACAATCAACCGCTGAATGGCAAAGATCCATCTCGCTCTCTAGGTTCGGAACTGGTCTAGGCCTATCTCAAAATTAGAGGATACCCTATGCTGAAATTGGAGAATGGATTCCCAAAAACTTGGCACGAAAATATTCTACATGATCGGAAAGAATCCTGCAAGAATTGCACTAGTTTCAAACTAGGCCGGTATTAGGTTTTACGATCAGTGACTGAAACTCATTTTCACTCAAACGATAACTATGCAACTGTCGAAACTATTTAAAAAATTATATATAATAAGTTATGGATCTAACGAGTATTATTTGTTGCTAGTTCTCATATGTCAGTATCCGTTCCACCATTTTGGAGCTATTGTGGCTTAAAACATGAGTTGCCATCACGGATCGTAAAACGTAATACGGGCGCTGGTTTCGAAATAGCGCAAAACGATATTATTTAAGAGACGGTACTAGTTCCAGGTCTGTTCCCACGCAGTACTTTCAACTGATACTTAAACATTGCGTTCGAACTGGCTCAGTCGTACGTTTTCTCAAATGGTGTCTGCATCTGTCTCTAAGTAATTCACTTCAGCTTCTCAAGCTCACACTTAAACGCTATTGATACACGTGTGGCTACCAACTGTCCCGCTCTGCATCTGATTAGCACCAACTCGGAGGTTATTATTAAACCTTTAGGGCGGAGCTGGTGCTTGGCGTATTTGTCTTCTATTTTCGCTACGTAGAATATTAAAATTACGACCAGGGGAAGGCGCTTTTTAAATATATTTAGAGATAACGAAGTTTTCAAATATCTTTGTTGAGGCGTTTTCGAATCGCCAGCCAATGTGATGCCTTTATCAATGAATGCTATGCTTTTAATCACGACTTCTTTAAGCGTGCAGCCCCCCATCGCTTGCCTTAACTTCTTATCAAAGAAAATTTAGTGCATTTCATGACAACAAATAAGGCAGCTATTTTTATGACCAACGTGCGCTTTGTTTGCATTTAAATGCTTAGAATAAATAAAATCCATAGAACATTAAATAAATAAAGCAACATTAAATTCTACGGCAAGAAAAAAAGAAAAATAAATAAAACAAAGCACTTGCGGTCGTTAAGCCAATGCACCAAATAAAAGCAAATAAATAAAGTGACAAAAATATAGCGATAGTATTAGCATAAATCAACGCTATTGTTGGTGACAATAAAGCATTTTACGAGGCGGCTTACTAAACCAAACCAGCCAGCTGTGAGCTAAATGCAATAACTGAAAGTCATTCAAAAAAAATGAGTCGCGTGACAAAATCACCTAATTTTCAAAGGAAAACAAGAAGTGGTTGGGGAAATAGCAAATTATGTAAAGCGTGCGCGGCTAAAATCGTAGAAACTCACGAACAAAACAAGGATACTTGTTACGAAAATGCCATAGCTAAAGGTGCAAGGATCTGATGTGATGTGGTGGTGGTGTTGACACACAAAAAAAAATCATGCGATATGCTAAGGAAAGTCGTAAATTGAAGTTGACAGTAGCGTAGTTGTGTATGAGAACGGACGTTAAGGCAATAAGCTATGCAAATGCTTCAGTTGGAGAAACAGGCAGTTGTTTAGGTGTGTCCGTTGCTGTTACGTTGCGGTTGTTGTGTACCGTTCAAGATAAGCAGCTACAAAGTGGCTACTGTGACTGTTGCCTCTTTTCTTGACTGTTATATGTTTTCCGTAAGAAAATGCTTGCAATAAAACTGTTGAGCTATTGTTGTTATTGTAATTTGTGAATGGACTACCTATTTTGCTACCGAAGTTGAGTATAAGTTGACATACAAAGCATAAAGTGAGTGAGTGATATGCGCCTTTAACGTATGCAAATCAAAAACCGCCATAGTTACAGGTGACAGTATTTTTATTATTTATTGTTCTTTTTTTTTGCTTTTCTGGTAAAAATGTTGATTTTTGAGCTGACTGCTGGCCTAATGTGATTAAACAGTTCAGTGCAGAGACGGAAATAAGTTAAAAACTAAATATGTAGAATTATTAAAGTTCGAAAAGTGTGATTTCGAGTAAGTTAGTAAGGAATTGGGTTGGAAGGGAAATGAAAATATACAACAAAGTCTATTTTACATTATTTTTGTTTCTAAGCGGCCGCCGGGGTGTAGTGGTAGTGCGCTTCGCCTAACACACCAAAGATCCTGGGTTCAAGCAACGAGCAAAGCAACGACAAACATTTAGAAACAAGTTTTTGCAATAGGAAAAAGTTTTTCTAAGCAGGGTCGCACCTCGACAGTGATTTGGCAAACAATCCCTATGTATTTATGGGTAAAAACACATCTGCCTTGCAGATGCCGTTCGGATGGCCTGTATGGCAAAGCTCTGCCTTGTCTTTTTCAGGATGAAAGCCGTAAAAAACAAGTTTTTTTCTTCCTACGCGTTTCGTTACGGTTAATACCATCTTCATGGAGTCTAATGTATTGCGCAAAATATAAAACAACTAACAAAGCTAGTTTTGGCTACCAGATCATTAAGGATTATGATACATTCATCAAGTAGCTCCGTTCTAGTTTTGTACGACTGCGAGGCTGGCTTTCAGGGCTATTTGGCTGTCCGGTATAGTATGGGTATGTATCTTTCAAATGGTGTTCACCAAAAACTTCTATATCATGGAATTATGATGATATTCAGATTCTTAATGCTCGAAATACGATCTATTTTAAATCAGAAAAGAATGCCTCCTTCGGTATTAATGACAACAGCAGAAATGGTGCTCAATATATCGTTTATTTAATATCATGATAGATATTCTTTTCGTAATTTTGGCCCCTAGGCTGAATAACAACACGAATAGAGAAAAGTAAACCTCCATAAGGTCATCGCCTCGTAGCCCTAAATGAGCGTAGAAGTAGGTCCTCGTCTCTTAAAAATATTGGTTTACTTCCTTGCCGATTAAAGATCGTTCAAAAGTTGAATCAGTCGTATTATCGTCGGCAAGTGATTTATTAATAAAGGTGCAGAGGGAAAATGTGGCTCACAGTTAGCTTTGCAGTAACTTTATTAGAATATTAATCGTTCTTCAGGTAGAATGTATTTTAAGACTTTTGCCAGCGTGGTTTTTATTGGAGTGGTGAACCAGGGGGCCATGATAAGCCCAGGTTGCCTAAAAAATTTAAAAAATATGTCGGATGGCAGCATTTTCAAAAGTTGAATTGAAGTATCCAAAGGTCAGGCAATCTTATCGGTTTCCTGAGATGTGCAGTATCTTTCAAGTAAAGGTGCAGTTAGGCTGCCCTAAGATCATTGGAATCTAATATCTACGGTGGAATCTAAACTGAGCATGCATGCACAACATAATCAAATAAATTACAGGGAAGATAAGATTCCGAAATGAACATAAACGAGAGAAACACCTCTGCACGAGCAGTATTGAGTTCGTTATGAAAATCTAGAAATACTTCGTAGGAGTAACGAAATTGCTATGTATGAACCATGTTGGGGGCAAGAACTCACGGTTTGCAAAAGAAAAGTATGAGGTTTCTTCTGAACCTACTAAATCTATAGAATATTGTGTTATCGGACCGATACTGCAACCCTCTACCAATAACCGCACTCTGCCGAATCTGCCAGTATGAGGAAGAAGAGAAGTTGTTACTGGGACTCCTCTGAGTATTTATTTTTGTTTTTGTGTTTTAGAAAGTCTGGCGGAGGTAAGAAATGTATATCTTTCACTCTTACTAAAGTTCATATGAGAAATAAGTCATTATGTAGGAATTGGTAAAGATTTTTTTGGAAGAATGTGCCGGCACACTACACTTACATAGCGATTTAACAATGGAGAGAAATGTTTTCGAGTGATGCTGTGGAAACTGTAATGCGCCTTCTTCTAGCCTAACGTAGCTCAAATATCAGGCCGCTGCATTTCTTTAAGTTGGTCAACAGCTGAACGCATCTCATGAAAGCATTATGTTTAATCTGAGTATGTTAGCGGGCATAGCGCAAGCAATTATGTTCGATTGGAAGCAAAGTGGGATACCCTCCTTGTCTTTGGTATTAGTATTTTAAGTTGCATGAAATCGGATTTGAGGGAGGAGCTAGTTAAGCTACAACACAGCCATAGAGGAGATACCTAAAGGACGGGATCCGTTCACCATTGCTTTGCCCTATAGGAAGCAATCTTCGTCTGCTCTACTTGAGCTGATGTCATAGCTATACTGGTGTCTGCGTTGTGCCCCAACGTAGTCAGGGGAATGTGGAAGTAGCACTAAGAAACCTGAGAACATGGACAGAAACGATAAGGCTCGACGATAATCTTTCAAATTTAGAGCTTTTCCCTCACCGCTAGGGTAAACATCTAAGCTTTCAGGTAACTCCTCTTGACTGTTAGAAAGTGCGTATTTTAAATGGAGTCTAAGTCCATTTTAAGCATGAATGTCAAGGCGATTTTCCAGCCTATATTAACTACGAAGTCGAAGTGTGGCTACATCTCAGGTAAAATTCAATATTGTGCTTATGTTTAATCACACTGACAATAAGATAATGCTTTAAAGAAGGGATGAACGGGATGTGGAACATCGTACGGATTCATATTTGATGAAAGCCAAAGAGGGGAAAAACTATGGTATCTCAAGTCCATAGAAACTGCAATATTCTGAAAAGTCTGATGGCAGTTGAATGAGCTAAACGAATATCATGTAAAATTAGGCCTATAAACAAAATATGTAAGACACACACAGATTAATCTAATTATTGAAGGCAACGGTATCTTGGTATAAGGTTGCGCAAGTTGGGATACTGCAGAGATCACTTCTTTTACGCAATGAAACAGTAGACCCCTGATGATGATACTTATAGTACTGAAACTCGTAGCAGATAAAGGCTTTTTATCTCTATTTACCGACGTTAACGAGCTTTTAAAAATAAAAGACAAAATTGGATCAGAATGAGTTAATTTTACTCAATCAGACTCTTATCTTATACTGTTTTCACACAGAAACTTAATGATCTCATTTCACCTGCTAATGAAATCGTAAATTTTTTGCTTTCACACAGAAGTAACTGCTCGATTAGTATAAAGGATGAGACAGACAATCATGGCGGAACGATACAAGGTGGGAGCATGGTGACATACCTACAAACAAAACAAAATTCCATGTACTTGTAAATTCGATGGACAAATGTCAAAATCGTACTGTGCCGGTAGTTGATGTATCAAATCAAATAAAAAAGGTTATAATCAGCTGTTCGATGCGGCCACCTTGTATCGTTCCGCCAGCAGAAAATGACATTTACTTTGACAAATGACATTTTTAAGCACTGAACACACCAAAAGCTAAGGAGCGGAACGCTGCCAACAGAGTTGCATTGTGCTTTGACTTCATTAGGCATTCGATTAGCTACTAATGAAATAATAATAGATTCGAATTTTGTAGGGTAGATTGGGCTCAATAAGCGTCTTAATGTAGAAAATTGCCTTTGTTATTCAATAAGCCGTCTGTGTGAAAATAGTATTAAAAACCGTAGACTCCTGCTGAAGGTATTTATAGTACTAACCGCGTGGCAGGATAAGGAGAAGATTGTTTTCACCTCTAACTTAGCAATGTTTAAGATCTTCAGAAATGCTAGACAAAACTGGAAAAAACAATAGACCGCTAATGATGGTACTTTTAACACAAAAACGCGTAGCGGGAAAAGGAAAGCTTGTTTCTTTGAATGTCTACAATGCAAACTATCGGGTTTTCTTTCGCACTAAGAAGGATTGTAAAGGTGCTGCCTCGTTCAGTTATTTGAATGCATGAATACATTCCCGTTTGTTGCTCCATTGGCCTTTTTTTCAGCGCTATTTACCTAAATACTGTTTATCTTCAGAACCACTTTTTAAATTATTCCTAATGGAACTTTGTTATTAGTTAAATTTCTTCAAGCAAACCCATCAAGTGGTTGCATGCTATGCCGCAATTTGTCTTAGCATTAAACTAAAAGTGTGGGGATAAAATAAAAAAAATTCCCAAACTTTCAGTTAAGGTGTTGTTTATTAAGCGTAAGAAGAAATTTTGTAAAGTAAGAAACTTTTGCCAACAAAATGCTACCAAAAGTTCGACGGCGCTCTGTTGAGCTTTCAAGTTAAATAGAAATGTGATAAAATTTAGTCAACGCGCCACGACAGCTACTACATGAATTTTTTAATGTTTGTTGGTAAATATAAAATAAGTTAAAAGATGACTGTTGGTAACTCGAGCTTTGGAAATGGAAAAAAAAATTTATAGATATAACTGCAGAAGTTCAAGCAGCAAGTGCTTAAAGTGCAGCACAAGTGACAAGTTCAAAAAAGTTAAAAAATTTAGTGCAGCTTAAAAAAAGTTCACGTGCAAATGTAGGCGTACTTTTATTACTTTTTTTAATATATACTTTTTTTAACGGAAATTCAACAATTTATTTTTTTTTGTTCAAAATTTGGCGTGAATCTCACAACTTGCACGCATCAACGGCTGAGTTGGCAACACTTGCATGACAAATCAGGCGACTACTATATATGAAATGCATACATTTACACATACATACATATATATATAGTTAAAGTGCAACCGCTGCCGGCTATTGCATTACGCCCACTACAATGCTGGAATTATGTTGGTTGCACTTTTTTTCACTGCCATGCCCATTTTTTCTGATTTTTTAGCGTTTTTGTGTCGCCTTTTTTTTCTTTTCCTTTTTGTTACTTGGCAGCATTTTCAGCATAAAAGTTGTCAACAGCAACAAATGTTGGCGCCTCAATGTTAACAGCATCATACTTGTTTGTTGCATTTTTGATTGCCTTTTTTTTGGGCTGATTGTTTTGAAATTTTTGCTATTTTGTTTTGCTCAATTTGTTAGAGAAAAAAAAATAGCCTGTAGTGGCATTTTGCACCGAAAGTGTTAACTAGCAACAAAGAAAATAAATACTACTTTGTGTTTGTATACTAAATGTGTTGCAGCACACTACACCAACACTTAAGGATGCACTTAGGCAACACCGTATGCAATTGTGGACGCTATTTGTAGTTTTGTGCATAATGGTGGGTATGCGCTCGCTAGGTGGCGCTGGGCTGGATATTTTGATAATTAGTGTTAATGGTGAGATTAATTAAATTTTAAAGAAACTTAGGCATCGTGCGTAGTGGGAATAATCCTTTGGGGAGAATGTAACCCATCGGAGTTTAAGGCGGTGATCAAGGGATTATGAAGAGAAAAACTAGACTATGTTTATATATCTTCTTGTACATCTCATGAATGAGTCTCAAAATTGTAAGACCTTAAAAGAGAAGATATAGACCCACCAATAGGTATATCGAAATGATCAGGATAACGAGCTGAGCTGATTGAGCCATATCCGTATGTCTGCCTTTCCGTCTGTCAGTCTGGCTGTTTGAATGCAACTAGTCCCTAAATTTTTGAGACATCTTGGTGAAATTTGGTGAACGGGATTATTTTGATATACAATTAGACATTGTCGGCACTGACGGGATCAGACTACTATGGCCTGAGTGATATATAAGTATGCAACCATACGGCACATATTATTTTCTGAGAAATCGGTCCTCTATATAGTATATATTCATACAACCAATTGTTGAGATAAGAAGCTTTTCGTAATTTCTGCCCCCTTCTAACAGCTAAAAGCTTACAATTTCACAAAGTGCTTTCACATACGGCATCTATTTTTGTATGAAAAAATCGTAGACATCGATCGTATATAACCCATATATCCTTTTGTTCTGATATGGGATTCATCGTCATAGCTATCTCAGTAGACAACAAGAAACGTGAAATTTTGTGTGAGGATTACGATCTATTTTTTATTTCACTTTTATCCAAAATTTCAGTCTTTACTTGTTAAAACCAAGATTTCCCTCAGAAAAAACCTTTGTTATTGACCCTCAATGACTAACAGCGGCCATAACTTAGTGGATCCAGGTCCCGTTCATGGTATAAAACGTGTAAAAAATGTCTCTCATACTGCTGGCAGAAAGTGCTAATGGTATTCCCAACCAAGGGCGTCTGAAGACAGGGATCCTGTATCTCCTCGTAAAAAGAACTAGCTTCTTTTTTCCAGGGCTAAGTGCAAGTCCACATGACTCAGTCTACCGGGTCCAAACATCCCTGCCAAATATCCCGCAAGGTGTCCAGAAGATATACCATTGACAATGAATGCCAGTTCAACCGCATAAGCCACCCTTCGGGCAATCACTGCCCTCTAGCTCCAACAGAATTTCGTTACTACAACCCAGCGCAGAGGAGATATAACACCCTCCTGTGGCGTACTCTTGCATACCTTTCCCTCGACCGCTGCCCCTCACCTATACACTGCACCAATTCCGTTGCAACAGTGCTTTTAATGAATTCAAGCAGATACTACTAAGCCAACCAGGGAATACCAATAGCATCAGGCAGGACATTGTTAAATGCTTTTTCAATGTAAAGAAAGGATACAAGAGAAAATTATTTGTGGCTCTAGGATTGCTTTGCATTCGAATGACGAAATCAAGGAATCCTGCCCCTTATGTATAGATTAATAAGGTGCTCCAAAGATTTAAGGGGCAACGACGAGGGATAGATTGGAGTCCTTAGGGGATACAAAGTAAGCTTGATCTCGTTCCAAGGTTGACACTAACAGGATTGCGAAGATTGACACTAATGAGATTGCGGATGTCCGATACCAAAGCGGGTACCAAAGCGGCGCCTATCCTACAATGCTCT
This sequence comes from Eurosta solidaginis, assembly GCA_029619165.1. Lineage (NCBI taxonomy): Eukaryota > Metazoa > Arthropoda > Insecta > Diptera > Tephritidae > Eurosta > Eurosta solidaginis. The sequence continues at coordinate 43,229 of JARSSU010047653.1, forward strand.
ACAACGGCCAAGAAACAAGTATACTGGCGGAACAGCGGAGTTCCCAACTTATGTCACAGAATGCGTAGATAAGGAACCTGTATGGTTGGCGCATCTGATGCTCTTTAGTGGAAGTATTAAGAAAAGTAGCCTCACGGCTGGAATATCTTGTGAGAAAAATCAAAAAGAAAGTTTTTCCGACGTACCAGGTGAAAACACTGAGTTCTGCATCTCACCCAACCACTCAGAGAGAGAGAGAGAGAGAGAGAGAGAGTGAGAGAGTGACAGAAGAGTGAACAGCGACACTGATGAAATTCCCACGGAAGCAATAAACTAACTGCAAATATGTGATGTTTTTTTCTTCCCGTAAGATTGATAGAGAGAGAATGCAACTCTCGACCAACTTTTCGCCTACTGCGAATCCCCAACACTGTGAGAAAAAAAGTCCTCTTAACAAGATCTTGTAGCAACTATAGAAGATGAAGGAGGACAGTCTTATTCACAGTATGGTCTCCAAAAAGAGAACTCTATAACAACATCTATGGCAAAAGTGATAGTTGTAATTAGCAAAACTGATAGCGTGTGCCAATAAGCCAGACCGAAAGTGCTATAGATCTTGGTGGGCGCTAAAAACTCTTTTAAACACGCTATGTGGCACGAAGTGTTTGAGCCACTAAAATGATCTTGGAACATACTGAAATGTATGCAAGATATCTGCAGAGTATAGCTGATAGACCGGAGTCTAAAGTACGAAATAACTCATGGTAAAATGAAGGTAAATTTAATAGGATGTTGTGATAAACCGCGGTATACTCTAAAACACTTTTTGGAGGGAGGAGGATTTTAGAAGAACTTGGTAACCTATCCCAGGGCTGTATAATCAATAAAATGACCTGGGGAAGGGACAGATGTTATACAGTCAGCAATTATGTAAACGTGTAAAAATGTCGGCCAAGACATAAAGCATTTTCTCCGCCCGCAAACAATAACTTGGTATATTCGAATGATACTAAGGACTTCGCTAAAATTACAAAAAGGGACAAATATTTTCAGTAGCTCTTGTGTCACATTTAGCCGCCTGGCTATAAACCTTAACATATTTATACTTTAAACGTGTCGTTTATTCAATGCCAACGCATAATCCCATAATGAGTAAGAGATTGTTGTCAGTAATCGAAACTATTAAATACCAATTAATTTTATTATTTGAAAACCGATTTATTTCAAAAATTAAATGCTAGGCACAACGCTATTTACGTTGTTGATATTATTTTCAATGTCGTTTGAGCATTGAACTTTTATTTATCCATGAAATCGATAGCGCAAAATTGCTTGGCAAAGTAACATGCTTTTGTTACTGTTCGTGAATATCAAATTTCTAGATTGTAGAATACTGTACTTGAATAGAAATAATAATAAAAACAAAAAACAAACTAATAACAAATGAAAATTAAAAAATAATTGGAATGCATAGAAGAAATGAAGAAATTTTTATTTTACTAAAGCATGCTTTAGGCGTACACCACATTTTTATTGCAGAACAACACGCAGCGTTGCGATTGTGAAATCAGATATGAAATAAAAAAACAAAACAAAAATATATTAGGGCTTTAGTCTATGGAACTCATGAAACAATAAAAATATATGTGCAAAATACTTAAGTAGTTACAGAAAACGACAAATTTGAGGAATTTATACAAAGTCAGGCTATAAGAATAAACAAAAATTAAGTAAGGAGAGAGCAGCCTTATACCTTTAAAGCAACAAAGTTTTAGCCTTCAAATTTGATTGCAATCACAATTTATAACAGATTTTATTGCAACACACAAATATTTCAGATTGCAAACTCAAATTAAGCCAAACTTTACAATCAACTTGGATTTCAATCAAATGTGATTGCATTTATTGTGGTCAAAACATTATACCTACAATTAGTTGAGGATAATTTATTGCAATCTTTGTTTTCGCGTGCAACTACTAATTGTACAAAACACTGATTGCATACAAATTAAAATTTATTTGGAATAAAGTTGTTGCAATTACGCTTTAGTTACAATTATTGATAAAAAAAAATACTGATTGCAATTAATCTTAAAAACAATCATTTGCGTTTTATTGTACAAATTTATTTTATGTGGGCTAAGGTACAGGAATAACGACGTAAAAGTCCCTCATAACGACAGAGATGTTGTGGTTAGTTTCCTTAATGACTATCAGATATCAAACGTTATTTTTGTTTTGCCACAAGTTCTTTTGTTTTTTTTTCTGCCAGCAAACAGTCAATTTAATAGTAGTCAAAAGAAAAGTCAAAGCATAAGGATTTAAATTTCGATTTGAGGAAATGATTGCATTTTGTTGCGACTATAATCATAGTATTTAATTGCTTCTCGGCAATGATTTCACCACATAAACTGCAGTTGATTATTGTCAATTAGTTTTAGATTTTTTATTTAAAATCACAAAAAAATAATGTTGAAATTTTTTTTAGTTTTAAGTATTGCAATCACAATCGAAATCAAACAAATTTGAATGCAGTCAAGTAGTGCAATCATTGCGCATTTAAGCTCAGTCCCACAGAGCTCATGTTTTAAAACTAACGAGTCTCAAACATTGTTGCTCAATAGTCGTAAAATTTGAGAGTCACCGCGTTCACCACAGAAGGGAAATTTTTTAGGGCAAAAAATACTGTTCTTCAAATTGAGAAAAAAGCCAATTCTCAAGTTGTTCTCAAATGTAATTCTCTAAAATTGAATTATGCCAACTTAAATTTGCCCCTTCTTTTTTATGGTGCTGGACATCAACTAAAGAACTATATATTTCTTAAAATTCTCAAAGGTTGGAGGATAATTGGAGAATGATCTAGGATATTAATTTGAAAGCTATAAATTTCTCAAAACAAGCAAACATACCAATTAACGTTAACACTAAACGAAAGAACTAAAAATTATTGCATACTTTAAGGCGACAATATATTCTTTTGTCTGTTGCTGTACATCGTTTTAAGGAAGATTTTGTCTTCGAAACTTCCTCATTAAATATTTTTCAACAAATTTACACTTTCTAACGTTGCAGTTAAATGCTAAGTTTTGGGTGCTAAACAAAATGTAGCGCCTTAAAGTTACTTGGTGTTTGATAAAAAGACTGTTCAAGAGAAAATAAGAAGAAATTACGGAGCCCCTTAAAATGAAAACATTAGCATATATATATTCACAATCCACAGATATAAAGGTTGTAGGGATACAAAACATGGATCAAGAGGTATTCGTGTTAGTATGAGAAGGCACTGGTACCGGAGCGCATTTGACTCAATTGGACAAAAGACTGCCCATATGCGTAACGATCCGTAGGAAATCATGGAACGCCTTTGCGGTAACAACAACAAGGATTTATAGAGTACAAAATGTATGTGGGATATAGCAAAAATTGACACTCTGCTTTCACTTTATAAAGTCTGATGGAAATACTATCGGGCATGGCCAAAAGAACAACAACAACAAACGTATTAATAACTCTAACCCCAAACCCTTCTTCTCTGACTTACAAACTCACATCGCTGACTTCCTGCTGAAACCCGAGATTCTACAGCATTTCAAGTTCATGAAAGGTATAAAATTATTCAGAAACAATAGATCGGCAAGCATGGAATTTCAGATATAAAAATCATTCTAGAAAACGAAATAAAACAAAAAATATTTAAACATAAAATGTATCACAGAATTTTTGCGCTAAAATAATAAAAATATTTGACATTTCTGTGCGCATTTGTAGGTTAGCGGTCAACACAACAAGACGTCCAACAATGTCGTCATTCATTCATTTTTTTTTCGCTTTTGGAAAAGCAATTTCCATGTGAAATGCGATATAGGAAATGACATTTTCGTGTTGCGGCGTCGACTTGAATAGTAAAAATAGAAATAAAACTAAATGGGTGAACTAAAATATAAAACCAAATACTTAAAGTAAAATATGGCACCTGAAAATAATCACGCACATCTTGAAGTGCATACACTGTAGGAAAAAGTGTTGCATTAGGGATATGGTTTGTATGGAACTGCAACCTGAGATTCTATTATAAGAGTGTACTAGCCGGAACCGTGCGCATCTTGCGCAACAAATATAAGAGTCTCATATCAAATATCAACAGAAATCAGCTGTTCTATCAATCAATCATCTATCAATAAAAACTTACATGCGCTTGCGCTGCCATCTGGCGAATGTTAGCAACTGCCGGTAATGCAGTGTTAGTTCTAATCAAATATTCACAATAGTGCCATAGTACAAATAGATTTCTTTGTGTGCTTACAATCGTTCATTTTAACAAATTATTTTATTAAAATATAGCTAAACAAAATCACTACCACCAGTAATGTCCAAAGCTCGCTAATATTTAGTACGAGTCCCCATCTTTACAACAAAGAGAAGGTCTCTACTATAGCTCAAAACATGTCATGTAAATAACAAGTATTGTCCAAGGAAAAACCTGTATCCACAAAGTCTAGCAAGAGCATCTAATAAATTTGTAGGTAGAGCTTCTTTGGTAAGATCATATAGAGGATCGGGATCTCTTATCATTTAAGTTTCTTTCCGGGTTTCGCGCACACTCTCTAGCAAAATAGACTACGAACAAAATTTCGCTTTGTGCCGCTCTTTCGTACTCCCATACATGCAAATATATAGCAGAACATTTTAATTTTAATCAAGAACTTTATGGTGCATAGGGTTGAGTTTAGTCCCAACAACATGCAACTACGCCGCAAAATATTTAATGCGAATTATTGTGTTCCACCACACAGATGCTTTTGTTGTTGTTGGTGGTCAACAAGCACGCGTGAACAACATTCGCTTTGTTGGTGGATCTAACATATATATTTTATTGCTTATTTTAATTTTATGTTGCAGTTTTTGGTTTAAGAATTTACTTCATTGCAGTTTATTGTTTATTTATAAATATCCAGCATAGCCATAGAGCACGAGCAGAGTTTAATGAAATTTTATTGCAAGTACTTACAGCATAATTGTTTAATATATAAATGTGGCCATATGAATTTTCAAAGCACTTACCTAAAAATGGAAAAAGGAAAAAAGAGTAAAAATTAGTATACCATTTAAACAATATGAGCGCATATACTAATTTAACACAATACAAATAAATATAATTAAAAACAAAATTAGAGTTAAACGGCCCCTAAAAGTTTGCAATGAGAAACTTCAAATGATTTATAGCCTAAACGTATGCAATAAAAATTCAAAATAATATTCCTAAAAGTATGCAATAAAAATTGCATGCAATACACCCACTTAATAAATTCAAAAGAGAGAACAAAAAAATGTATGTAGCTTTATCTTGCAACAGACTAACCATCGATTTTACAAAAAAAACCTACTACGTGCAGATCATTTGCGCAGAGCATACTTATAGTCCAGCGCGTCAGACGTATTTTTTATTTGCACATAAAAATTAAAGGGCTACAAGAGGTTTTGATATAATTTTCAAGTGCTAGAATGGAATGCTACTTATTTCATAAGCACCCATATGCCTTAGGAACCAAGGTTTAAAGACTTCAGCGTTCTGCGGACATAGCTGAAGTACACACTGTGACAAACTTAACCCTTAAATGCAACTGAAAACAAACAAAAAAAGGCGTGTGTGCCCTTTCAAAAAAATACCATGGTTACTTTGATGCAAAATTGTTGTTGTACAGTTTTTTTTAAACAAAACATGTCTGTAATCTAATATTAGCGTTACTCACGCTTATTGGGACACAGCGGGATAGGTGCTTAGAATATACCCGCGGTAGGTATGCATGTCGTAAAAGGCGACTAAAATACCAAACTGATTCAAGGGATTGTGTAGCGCAACCCTTTGAAGGGGTTGCCAGCGCAATATATAGCTTCTCCAACCCAATTGTCAACCTCACCTACCCGTGGCGATTCCTGTTCTCTATAACAGCCAAGGCTCTGGCGACCCAAGTTCCTTATGGATCTAGGGGGTGGGAGCGCGTTATGGCCTAGAAGGTTTCATGTGGTCATACCAAATCGTTCCAGAGATGGGCGGCTTGTACCTTAATGGTGCTTGTTACCGGAACGTACCGGATCGGCAACCAGCAAAGGACCGTCAAATAAAAATATTTTATCGAGAGCACTGCCTATAAATATTTTGGGCTACGATTATTGCAGAAATTTCAACCCTGTGTCAACCTTAGACATGTCATTTGTTTCAGGCTCTCCAAGAGGGGCACATGGATCATTTGATAAGGGAGCTCTTGGTTAAAATTTTCCACAGAATACACAATATGTAATCGAATGATTCATCTTTTTCTCACCCTTTAATCGTATTTTCCACATTCTAGCAAAATTTTGCAAAAATAAAATGACCATAAATAAAACTGGATCTAAGAATACCACAAACTTCAAAGGATTTGCTTTATATTGAATAATTTTTCCTTTTTTCTTAACGCCTAAAATTATGCTACAGTTGGACGGTATTGGCTTCATGTTTGCTATTTTTGTTTTTGTTTGAGCTGTTTGGTTCTTTGAGGCTTAAGTTTGCTTTAAAGGCCATAGGGCTATTTATAAATTAAATAGCGCCCATTAAGTTTTTTTTGGACGTCTCGCCCCCCTGCATGACGAATAGTAACGTTTGCTTGCTTGTGTCAGTGATGGAGCAAGACGCTGACTTAAACAGCCTATGCGCGCAACCTTATTTATCGATCGCCCCATCCTATCAGAATGATTGGAGATTATACTAAACTTTAGTGCTGTAAAATCATTTTTTGGTCTGGTTGTTAGGTTGTTAATAGATATTTTGCTCTGGGATTTCTTCACACCTAAAAGTATGCTATACTTACAAGAAGCTCTTCGCTCTAAGTCCCTTAAGGCATCAGATCAAGGGACTGCCCATTGAATCATATTAAAAACATTCAAAAATTTTGCCATTTGCTCAACTTAATTATTAAATTAGGCGCCTAAAAATATCACATAAACATTTTTCCGCATTTTCTTGTGATTAATAGACTGCAGAAAATGTTTTATTTTTATCAGGACTTGAAGCGTTGAAGGCATTTTATTACGTCTATTTTAGTTTTTTTACTTAAAAAATGTATATGTGTGACTAATACTATGTTCAAACAGAAAAATAAATTGAGGCAATTTCGATTTTAATTGAGTGGTGTTCATACAACTCAATTTAGCTTACACAATAGTAATTTGATAGCTGGTTGGCTCATCTCAACAGCAACAACATACCTTTGTTAAGACTGTCAAAATGTACGTGTTGATATTAGGTGAATGGAATGGAATGAAAACATAAAACTTTGAAATTTTTGTGTGTTGTTAGAAAATGTGTTCAATGTTTTGGTTTCATTTTGAGTTTGCCATCTTCTTCTGACAATCTCTACTACAGTGAAATGAAAAAAATAAAATCAGCTGATGAGATGAGCCAACCATATAGTTGAGCCATGCGTAAACTGACGTTTAAATCTACTCAATTAAACATACCTTAAAAAGTTGCATTTGCAGTTTGAAACAATTTATTACGCAATTTGTTTCAAATTGGCAATTTATTATTACAATTTATTATATGATAAATTGCGTAATAAATTGCCCAAATGGTATAAATTGCCAATTTGGTGTGTGTTTTAGATTGTCATTTTTATTTTTTCTTATTAAATTTTATGTATTCTTGTTCAGGAAAAAACCATCAAAAATATAAATTTATCTCATTGCTTGCCAAAATAATTCTGGCAAGCGCGTTTGTTTAATATTCCGTAATATAAGTTTAATTCCATTGCCATATAAACGCCCACCACAAAAATATAAAAATAAATTATAAAAAGGGCCATAAAAGAATATTTGTGGTTAGTGGTAAACTTAAATTGTATTCAAAAGTTTTCTTCACCATTTTTTTTTGCATATTTGCAGGCGCGTCATAGTTGCCTCTCTTAGTTTTGAAAAATTTAATGCCATATTGGAGAAAGCAAGGCGTCTACTTGGTAGTAAATTGGTTATAATGGTAACCCACTGATCAATAACAAAGCTTAATTGCTTCTTAACCAAATATACTTGTTGACTTGAATTGGATTCCAATACGCCTAAAAATATGCAAATTTCACTCATATTGTCCTCAACTGCACTCTGCTTTTAACAGACATGAATTTGTGAAATCGCAGAGGGTTTGCAATGATTAAGCGTAAATTTTTGTTAAACGATGCTTAATGATAAGATAGAATAGATACGACAAAAAGCTCGCCTAAAAATATGCAAGATAAAGCCTTTTTTAGTTGGCATATATAAGATAACAGCAGTATTTACTACAGTTGAACAATCAGTTGGGCAGAAATATCAGTGCTAAAAGGCTTACTAGTAATCTAAGGAATCCGGACCAACCACTTAAAGTAAACATCCCAAAAAATTGCTTATACCCTTGCTATTAGGATATATCTATATATATTGAATTGAATTTTTATCGCCACAAATAATTGTTTCATATAACTCCTACTTTCTTTATTCAAATTATACTTCCTTTAAGCACTCAGTTGCTTTTATGTGGCTCTTTTCTATAGTTTTTCACAATTTTTATAGCACATGAGTCATGCATATTACGCGTGAAACTGTTGTGACCATGATATGACGTCAAAATTTCGTCTAAGTTGACATCATTTTTTATCTTGAGCGCAGTAAATTTTTAGTTGTCATCACTGGCTGACAACACTGTTGCCACACACAATAACTTCAACAAGCCTGCTACAGCTGAATCAAAATACAAATTAATGCCGTCATCGCTAAAAGAGTCAACGCTATCTGTGTGAAGCAGTTTCGAGCTGGATGTGACATTTTTTCTGGCAATATGATGACAGAAATTTCTCTTTTGATGTGCACACATATAATGGCTTGCAACTTTTCTTTGACCAAGCTCACGTTTCGGGAAGTTGACCTAACTACAAATTCGTATTGATAAAACTACTATACGTCTGAGTCAAAACGCTTTTATTAATTGCTATCTATCATTAGTGCACATCTGCCGCAACGTTTTACGCGTTCTTTGTAAATGTAACTTTGTGTTATCAAAAAGTCAACTGTGCATGTCCTCGCATACTCATTTGCCTTTACAGATAAATTTGAATTTCTCAGAAAAGCTAAAAAAATATAAACTACTTTTAGGCGCCCGCCGGGTTGACCTACTTTACAAACTGTGCGGAAAATATGCAAAGCTACAGCAATTACAGCTACTGCTGTTCCTCTGCTTTGCCTTCGCTTGCAAATATTTTTCGTCAATGCAACTGACGTTTATGTATGCGAAAATCCCGGTGCAACAAGTTGTGTACAAAGTGCTTCCGATATTTGCAAAATAATTTTAGGCGCTTTGTGCGATATTATAATGTTCACCTTAAATGATGTAAAGCTTGAGGAATGAGCGAAACTGGGACTAGAATGAAAACAAGAAGAATATACTAAAAACTAAATGCAAACTTGAGAGTAATGAAAACTGTCGATACAATCTATATTAGGATAATGAAAAACTTTAAGGAAGTCAGTCGCCATAGTAGAAGCAAAAAATCAGTTGGAAAAGATTGAAATGTTAAAGTAAAAAATAAGACTAGAGAGAAATGTAAGAATAATGTTGCAGCTAGGAACAAAGGCGAAAATAAGAATAAGGATATGGATAAAGAAAATGAAAAAATTAGGGTTAGACCGAAAGATAAGTATGTGGGCTAGAATACCGACAAGGCTTAGAGTATGGATAGGGATAAGGATAAATAAAATGGTAAGGATAAGAATAAGGATAGGGATAAGGATTAAGGTGGGTATGAGAATAAGGCTAAGGATAAAGATAGAGATACGAATAAGGATAAGGATAGGGATAAGGACAAGGATATGGATAAGAATAAGGATAATGATGGGGATAAGGACAACAATAAGAATAAGTTCACGGATAAAGATAAGGATGAAGATTAGGATAAGGATAGGATAAAAATGTGGATATATCTAGAGAGAAAAGAGGACAACAATAAGGATTACGATAAGGGAAAAAGTGTGCGAAAATTGGATATTGAGAAAGAGAAAGCAATGTGACATAATAGCTCTCGTGATTGGCTATTACGACCAGGACCATCTTCACAGAGGTTGCTTTACCCAACAAAAGTCGTCTCAGCAAAGAGGAGTGATACCTATTCAGAATTAAGAAAGTCTGGATATACTTCGAGTGAGTTTTTTTTAAACAAGGGTTTTCAAAGGGTCAACAGCAATTATGAAGACTTGTGGAACGGCAATGATATAGTATAATGTGTACGCATTTGAAAATTTTGGTTTAAATCTTAAAATTTTTGGTCTGCAAATATGATCAAACTTTTTTTGGTTTAAAATGCAGACCTTGCAAAGTTTCAAACGAAACGCGCTCCTATGACAGGTTTCGAATTTTTGCATTTTGGTTTAAATTTAAGTATAGACAATTTCCATTTTTTAAACTTCTGGATCAAAATTTAAACCCAAATATATTAAAACTTGTGTTTATTCTCTCATAGATTATACTATAGAAGAAAGGAACGGGTAAAACTTTTTAGTTTTAATTTTAAACTTTTCTTTGAAAATTATATTTTTTAAGTGTATGGGCTAAACTTGAAACCCAGATATATTAGAATTTACTTAAAAATATTTAATATTTTTAAGAGTAGTATAAAAAGCTTAAAATCAGCAGTAAACTTTGCTTGGTTTAAAAAGCAAACTAAAATTTTTGATCGTGTGGATAAAGTTTTTTGAAAAACTTTCAGCCAAATTCAAAACAAAAATTCCGTGCGAGTTTTTCCCCTTCTCCCATTCCTCGTATTCTAAATAAAAATTCCTTGTGAGTTTTTTCACTTCTCCCTTTCCTCCTATTCGGAACAATGTTCGAAAAAGCGGAAACCGGTTATGGGAGAAAAGTGAGTATTATGAATGTGAGTGAGAGGGAGATTTCTCTGCCATTTCTTAGGAGTTTTTTCACTTGTTAAATTAAAGTGAATGCATCAAAATAGTTAAAGGAAATTGGTTCTTTTAAGAAAGAACACTTATTTGTACAAATTTGTGCACAAATATGTACATTCTATAACAAAATCTTTATTTTCAGTCGAAAAGTATGTCATAAGCAACGGAAGAGCTCTTGGTATATTTGATGCAGCCATCCAGAAATTGCGCAAGGATTTTTAAAGAAGGCTTAAATAGATTTTGGCATATGACAAAACACGAATTCAACTCGACTTAGCCGCCAGAAAATTACTTTGCTGATTGGAAGTAGGCAAATCCGGCGGATTTGTGTTATCCCGCCGTCTTCTTCTTCTTATGCACCTCTGTTGATGTTGCCTGTGGCACCAATTCATTACTCATTTCAGTGAATACCACCTGAGATGCAATACTGTGCATTGTTTATATTTTATTTCTTAATTTCAAACAAATTTGCAATAATAATTAAACTTTTCAATGTTTTAAACAAAATAAGAAATGCGCAACGAAATTTCTATTGACAAAACGGCTGACTTCGAAAATTCGAAATTCCTATTCCCCAATTATTATTCTCGCTAGGAGAAAAGAATTGGAGGATGTTTTCAGCGGGAATAAAAAAATCCGCGAGAATATTTAGAATTGGTCTGTTTTTGTTAATTTATTAAAATAGTTTGGTTACAATTTCAGGGAGTTGCCTTGAAGAAGGTGCAAAATAGTACAGAAACGCGTACACTCAGAGAAAAAATCGTTCTAAAACGAACGAAACTAGTTCAAAACTAAGAGTATTCGTTGACAAAAGTCTGTTAAGTATATTTTTTCTTAACTCGTGACCGATGGACTTGTTTCAAGGACAGTTTTTCCAAGCACATTGTTCGTATTTATGACCAGTGTGATAACCTTGTGTATTCATTTTAAGTAATGTTTGTGCCTGATTTAAGATTTTTCGTTCTCATGCTTCGAGAACGATTTGTGGTCGATTCTACAGTTTTAGTTCTCAATTCAAGAACGGTTTGTACTTGATCATTGGTGGGAGTGGGAAGATAATTTTTTTTAATAGGTATCTATATATTTCTTTCTTTTTTTATTTATTATAATTATTTTATCATAAATAAAAAATATTTATGACAAAAAAATTATTATTAAAATGCCAAAGTTTAAATAAAAAAAAACGCATAAAGTGCATTTTTCATATAATTCTCTTATTGAGAAATTCTTCTTATTAGATAATGTAATCTGCATATATACTTAAAACATTTCATAACAAGTTTGAGATTACCTGTGCATATGTGAATGGTAAATCGAATTGAACGAAAAATAAGAGTTAAAAAAAGAGAAGATAACAAAATTGTTTTAAAAAATTTCATGGTTTGACGGTGATCAAACCAATCGCAACGGCGACATCATAACCGCTGGGCCACTACGACTGCTTAATAGTTTGTGCCAAATGTTGTATTTAAGATTGTAGTGCACACGAATTGTATCGTTTCTTTAACTTAGTTTAAGAACATTCTTCTCATTAATAACACATTTGTTCACATTTTAAGACCAGTTGTTCCCTTTTCAAGAAAATGGTGTGAGTTCGAGCACAAGGTTGTTGAGGAACTGGTCGTTCGTTTTTCAAGAACAAAAAAGTAAGAGCAAGAAAATATTGAATTGACTCGGATGGTGCTGGATTTCAGAACGGCGTTTTTCTCTGAGTGATAGGTAGAACATTCTTTAGCGTTTTTTACTAAAGTTATTTTTTAATGTAATTTCTAAGACTTCCAGATGAAGGTAAAATAAGGGAACCAAGCCGCTTAGGAAAGAAAGCATAAGTTTTCGTTTTTAAATAAGCATGTATTTCAGACTATTAGCCCCCTATACTTAGAGGGAATTTGGCGTACTTCGCATCATAGTTCGAGGGCATATTGAGAATGGTGGAACTAATAACGCATGGAAATTTCAGTTTAGTATCATGTAGATCTCATATCATGATATATAGCCACACTGCAACAGGAATATATTTAAAACAAAAGCACTTTGAACCTTTAATCAAATTAATTAAGCTTAAGTAGTTGTGAAACATTAGTTCACTCAGCCTACATTAACCAAACAACAAAATAAATCCTTCCCAGTTTCCAGCAAAACTCCAATCATCATTGCAACTCAATTTATAGAATTTATAATCACCTGACAAACCACTCAACTCCAGCAATTCACATGCACTTAGTTTGTCATGGCAATTTAAAAATTTAATAGCACTTACACGTTAACGCCAAATGAATAGCTGAGTGACGGCATCAGGGGTACAACGAATAGTGGTGTGCGAGCGGGAATCGGGCGGTAAATTTCAGATATTTTCAATTTTATGAAATGAAAAAAAAAGTCAAACGATATACTTGAATGACTTTTAGCTACAGCAGTCAGCAGCAGTAGCAACCAATAAATAATAGAGTAAGTAATAGCAGCAAACAGTTCTGTCATGCTTAGCTACCTGCTGCCTGTTAACCTGTCGCTTGTTGCATGCAAATGATGGTGACAATTGTTGAATTTAGTAAAATTGAGTGATTTTAGTTAAGTGGCATTGAGGTTGAGTCGGCTGTTTCAGCTATGCTGCACCAAGCTAGAGCACGCTCGAGCACTCGTCTTTGGGTAAGTGCAATTCATGTTGCGAAAAGTTGTTATTGTGTACGCACGTGCGCACAAATTGAATTCGATTTGGAATTAATTTTCTTCAATTTACACAATTTTCGTAACTGTGACTATTTATTCGAAAAATTGCTAATGAAAATGATGATTTTTTAAAAACGTAATAACATAGGTTAAAGAGGTAAGGTAACGTTTCAGCTAACTAGAAGAAGCTTTAAAATAAAACAACAACAAATATGGTATAAGAAAAGCAGATATATTAAACATTCAAAAGAACGTGCTTTCAAGTAACTGAAAAACGATTCCAAACTGCTTAAGAGCGGACACAAAAAATATCTTAAATATCGAAAGGGTTCGTTAGCCCTGAAGAGAGGTTCACGAGAACACATAAAGCCAAAACGACCTAAACAATTTCCAAAAAAAAGTCCGTTTCTAAAATATATAAAAATCGACCCCAAAATACACAAAAATCGAAAGCGCGGAATTGACTCGAATCACTAAAGAACCAGAAATTTATTAGGGCATCAAAAGACGTAAATAAGATAATGTTTTAAACACAATTCATATGAAGAATTTATCAATGTAAGCGAATTCGAAGAACTGAGGAACACCTCCCAAAGGTAACAAATCCAAAACAGCTAAAACTTCATATTTATAAACTGAAAAACTTGTTTAATAAACTCGAAGAGTTAGACTAAGAAACATATGCACATAAGTATCAGAAATGATATAAGGACCGTGGATTCGCAGAGTCTGCAGTAATTTTTACTAAACCTCAAGATAATACGCAGAGAACGAGAGGTTCATGCACGCCAGCGACATCAAAAGCCGAACCGCATATGTTAAGTACTACCGGCAAAAATGTTGTAAAAGATATGTGTACTTGGTAACCGGCTACAAAAAAGAAATGGTTTCCAAAGAGATTTGGGTTCCAAAAAAGAAAATTGTTCCAAAAAAACCCATTTCAGGTAATGGGTTCCAAAACAATAAGTTCTAAAAAGAAGTTGGTTTTTAAAAAATCGGGTTTCAAAACGAAATGGACTCAAAAATATTGGGTTTCAAAAATGTAATGGGTTCCAAAAAATTGGCTTCCAAACAAAGAAACGGATTCCAAAAAAAATTGGGTTCTACAGAAGAATTTAATCCAAAACCAAAAAAATTGGTTCCCGAAATAAATGGCTTTCTAAAAAGAAAAAGGTTTCAACAAAGGGTTCGCAAAAGAAATGCGTTTCAAAAAGGAAAAGGTTTCAAAGATACAATGAGTTCCAAAAAAGAAAAAGTTCCAAAAAATGAATGGAACAACCAAGAAATAGGTTCCATAAATGATATGGGTTTCAAATTAGAAATAGGTTAAAGAAAATAAAAGGGTTCCGAAAAGTTACCGGTTCGAAAATCAGACCCTTTTGAAAAAACGAACCGATTCAGAGAAGAAATCGGTTCCGCAAAGAAACTGGTTCGTAAAAAGAAAAAATGTTGGAAAAAACTCGATTCCGTAAAAAGAGTTTAAAATAGAATCGGTTTGCAAAAAGAATCCGGTTCTGAAAAAAACCATTACGGGAAAGTAAAGCGGTTAGGTAAAGAAAACAGCTGAAAATAGAATCGCTTAGGAAAAAGAAACGGATTCTGAAAAAAACCCGTTATGGGCTCGGAAAAGGAAAAGCGGTTAAGGCAAGACACTGGTTCAGAAAAAATAAATCGGTTAAAAAAAATGTTTTGGGAAAGTAAACCAGTCTGGGAAAGTAAACCAGTTTGGGAAAGGAAAAATGTTAGGAAAAAGCACTGGTTCGAAAAAAGATATCGGTTTGGTAAAAAGAAATCGATTCGTGCAAAGAAACTAGTTCGGAAAAAGAGGATACAGAAACCAGTTTAGCAAAAGAATTCGGTTGAGGAAAAGAATTCGGTTTTGGAAAAGAAATCGTTTCCTCAAAAGAAACTTTTTCGATAAGAATATAGGTTAAAAAAATGTACAGGTTCTAAAAGATTACTGATTCGGAGATAGAAAACCGTTTCAAAAAAGTAACAAAAACCACAACAATAGCCGTTGTCATAACATAAACTTTTACCGCAACTCTCAAAGTAAGCACAGCCTTAATCGTACTAAACCGTAGTTGCCTTCATTTGTAACCCTAAATGCAGCTTTCTCGCACCGAAAGCCCTTCACCACATTAAAAGCAGTCGTAGCTAAAACCTAAACAGTAATCGTGGCTTTGAAAGTAGTGAAAACCGTCGTAACTCTTACCGTACCCTTGAATCAATTTGCGTGTTAATTTTTCAAGACATCTTAGTCGCCGTAACGCTAGTCTGGCTTTTCTTAGTCATGGTTATCATCGCAGTAGTTGGCGGCAGAATTTTATCTTTAGTACCACTTCTTAATTCACTTTTCCTCTCCATTCCCTTTCACTATTATATTTCCGATTGGTCAGCCTTCTCCGTCTATTTTCTCTTTCTTCAATTTCATTGTTCTCCTTTGGTTTATGTACACTCACAAGCCTTTCTTTGGGTGTTTAATGGCGCCCATCAAGAGCAACGAACAATCTTTATAATGAGATAGTGTGACTCATCCCCTAAAATTCCAGGTTGAACTTATTATTAAGGAAAGTTAGAGTATGTAAATGACCCTCACCTTAAGCAAAAAATTGCATAATTTTCTAAAGTACTCTAATAACTCAAACTCATAACACACAAAGAGAAACCCCCATTTCTTCGCTTATGAAGCAAAAATAATGCACTAGAGTCACTTTCACTCGAACACCTCTTTGCGCTTGTTGGCTCTTGCTTTTTCTATGCCATTTTCATTATACTCGATAAAAGCTGACAGCTTTTCCTTGTATTATTTTCTCACCTTCCTTTACTCATATTATGCCTTGCATCTCTTTTCATATTTTCACAATTCTTCATTAATTTGTCGCTATTCATTTTGTGGTTTTCACTTTTAGTTAAAGCTGAACAAAATGCTTTTTCTTTGCTATTTGTCTATAGTTTTTCTTTTTTAATTTTATTTTGTTGAACACTTCTATTTTGACATTCCTTTGTGTTGGCTTATACTCTAGCTCATACCCTTCTTGCATTTTGGTTTACAAAAGGCCGCAAGTCCTTGCGTATTTATGTATGTATTTATGCAACAGAAATTATGCATTCACCGTAGTTAGTGGTAAAGGGTGAGGGGGATTTGGTGTTTCGCCGTATATTTGCTTCTGAAAATTTTTTTCCTTTTTTTCTACTTTGTTGTAATTTCTTCGTCTATTTTGCATTTTCATTTCCAGCGTTGTAAAAGTTGGCAACTTTTTGTGTTTGTTTTCCTTTAAATCCTTTTGCTTGTCTGAGTTCCTTTTAAGTTTGAATATGCAATTCTGGCCTTCGTTTGTTTTTATTTTAATTTTATTTATTTTATTTTTTATTTCCTTTGAAATTTATTGTGCCCTGTTGATGTTGTATTGTTTTTGTATAAGTGCTTTATTATTATTTTTTGTTTTTTCTACTTTTTTTAACTTTTGCACTTGTGCTTTTACAAATTGCATCAAGTCAAAGAAATTTACTTTTGTCTGGCACCTGATAAAATTGCGTCTATAATGTAAACTGTTTTATGGGAAAATTTAAGAAAAAATTTATTAGAAGAAAGTTCTCTTTATGCAAGCTTACTCTCTTTTTAACATTTATATGTTTGTATGTTGTAAATTTTTTTTTATACGAAAAAAAAATGTTACGCATACGCACTTGTGCCCGTGTTTTAGCTGGTATGGATTTTTTGCATGTAATTGGTTGGTTTTTAATAAAACAAGTTGTTTATCAATTTAAATAATTTCAATTCTTATTCTTTGACATTTCTCTCTTTGAAATTATTGATTCCGTTTATTTTGTGCTTTTTGTTTGCGCAGCAATTACAGTTCTGTTGTAAACAATAATTATGTACGCTATTAACAAAACAGTCATTTATTAAATTGTGCTGAGTAATTACTTGAACTATAATTTAATTCATACTCATTAGTCTCTCACGGTTGTTTCATTTACATATTGAATAAAATATATAGTTAAATTTTGGTAAGTTCAGAGTAATTTTAGATTAGTTGTAATTTTCAAATCTTAATCTCTACAATTAGATACAAGCGTGTGTAATTATATAGAGCACAAGCGTGGCATATGTTCGTACTTTGCCGACAAAACGAAAAGGAATCTTTTTTTTATAAGGAGATCGCATAAAACAGATCTTTCTGCTTTTGGTGATCTACGATTAATCAGTTAATTGAAAAAACACGACTGATCATCGTTTGATTACTTAATTAATAACAGATCAGTCTTTATCGATTAATCAGCATAATTATTAAAACAGCTCGTTAATCATTAAATAAATATTTATATGTTTCAGAAAAATGAGTAGTTATAAATTGATTGATCCGAAAAGCAAATAGGTGCTTCTACATTTATTATGCATAAACACGATAATTAATCATCATATGATTTGAATAATTATTTGTCGGACTAATTAAAAAGAAAATTAATCAAAAATTAATTAGTTTTATTATTCAGAAACTTTTTAATTCTATTGATGAGAAAAGGAAACATGTACTTTTAAACTGATTCCATGCATGTTTAATTTCACACAATGATTAATAATCATATAACTGCTTAACTAATGAGAGACTAGTCCTCAAAGATCAACAAAAATAAGACGTTATTCGACAAAAAACTAAGTACTCATAAATGTATTAATGAATGGAAGAAACTGTTGCTCTCTACTACTCTGGTTTGCGTGTGATTTATACAATAGTCGAACACGAAAAGGAATAAACACATGATTAGTAAGAGACCAGGGAATGAGTCAAAATGATAAATGGACGGATAAATCACTGTCGGTTAGTAATAAAATGAATTATTTTATTATTCGTGAGACTTGTTGGTCAAGAACTAATTAATCAGCCAAACTAATTAAGAAATCATAAGGTAATTAATCATCGTGTTCAATTAACTGATAATTGACATGCAAAACAGAATAACTGTAACAGACTCTTTTTCCTTTTCTAATCGATCAATTAATAAACTCTATGTTTTCTGAATAATAAATGAATTAGTTTATGATTAATGAACTGTAATTTATCATAATGATAAATTTTCCGATTAATCATTGTCAGTTAACAATAAAAGCCAATATTTTTATTATTGACGAAAATGAGTAGTTAAAAACTGATTAAAGAAGACACAATAAAACTTGAAATGTTTTCTATAAAGCGAATTCGTCAAACACTAGTATTATATTGATTTCCATTATGTAAGAAACTCATCGAACTTATCGAGTTTAGCAAACAAAGGCTCAATTAGTAATGATTGATTATGTTCAAATTCATGATTTCATATTCTATATAAGATTATTTTATTAAAACGGACTCAAAGAAAAGCAAATAGGTTGACAGATTATGTAAAATTGTTTGAACTAGAACCAATTACTAATAACCTGATTAATCATGATTCAATCATTGAAACATCTATTTAAAGTTCTTTAAAATGAACCCGAATAAAAACATTAATAAGAGTTAGATTAATCACTTCTCCAAACTTATAAATAAAACTAGGAACTAATTTGGTTAATTTGAGTTATTCCTTAAAACTAATAATTCATTTCCGCAAATGTTTGAAGCAAAGCACTAATTGCAAAGGATTTGATTAATAAAAATTCAGTTAATTACTTCTTTCAATTATTAAATACATTGATGAAAACTTGATTAATTACTCCTCTCGATAAGTCACTAAACACTACTAATCATTTTCGCTGTTTTGAATCACTCTAAACACTAATATCAATTATTCAGCAGATTGATCAATTAAAATATTAATTTAATCAATCGTCTACTTATTTTATGATTTTTATTTTTGCTGCAAAGTAATCATTTTTTATTACGTGTACTTTTTAGGATTTTTGGCCAGTGAAGTTTAAGCAGAAAAGCTTTTTTACGTGTTTTGGTACCATTTTGCACTATCTTCAGGGATCCTTATTTTGTTTTGTGAAATGCATTGAAAGTGTAATATTAGACGTCTTTATAAATTTTTCGTTATTAAAATTTATTTTATCTTTTTAAGAAACAAAAGCAGACTTCCTGAAGAAGGCGTAACAAGTCCCCCAGCGGGTTAGGGGGTCAGGATATACCCGCAGTAGGTATGCCTGTCGTAAGAGGCGACTAAAATACCAGATTCAAGGGGCTGTGTAGCGCAACCCTTCAGGTTGCCAGCGCAATATACAGCTTCTCCAAACCCAATTGTCAATCTCACCTATCCGCGGCGAATCTCGTTTCACTAACAGACGAGGCTCTGGCGAGCCCAAGCTCCTCATGAAACTTGGGGGTGGGGAGGGAGGGATGGCCTGAAGGTTTAATGTGGCCATATAAATCGTTCCCGAGATGGTCGGGCTAGCACCTTAATGGTGCTGTGTTACCGGAGCGTACCCGGATCTGTATCCGGCAAAGGACCATCACATCGATTAACACTCCCCAAAGCCTTCGGGGAGCAACCTTATCGCTACAACAACAACACAACAACAACAACAAGGCGTAACAAGGCAATGAAATTCCTAGAAGCACAAATTATGCAAATTTAGCTTATATGCGTCCTATACCGCTACTGTGGAAGTACGGTCTGAACTCGAGCTGCCACGAAACATTGATTCTCATCTTAATTGTTAACGCTAAAGTCTTGGTCACCAGGTTTAAGCCCCAACCTTAAACAGAAACGTTGCAGGAGTAGTTTTCAAGGCTTCCGTTGTTCTCATAATAGTTAAACCGCTTCCCGCTCCAGTTTTTTATGTACGTTTTTTTTTGTGAAACTGACCACAATTTTAGGGTTTCAATGTAAATAACATCCTTCACAATCATAGCAAATACACACTCTATATGCCTAGACTGTCATTGACGCTTCTACTTTACATTGAGCTTCTGAGTGCATATAATTAAAAATACGTTACGATATATATACCAAATACGATGAAATGTTAATTATAAAAAATTGTAAGCTAAAATTAATGAAAATTTATTAGAAATGCATGCATAAATTGTTTAGCTAGAAAATTCAAATGCTGAACGCATATATATTTACGCAGGAATGAAGAGGTATTAAAATATTCAGAAATAGTAGTTTATAATTAGAGCTTTGCGACCAAAAACGGACTACTTGGAAAACTGGAAAAAGATTAGACCCGAACCAAAAATGTGCGTAAATAGTTCTCTCTTTATCTCTATTCGAGCGCTTAGTTCAGTGGTTTGACATTGTCACAAAATTCATGATGAGATCGTTATCAAGTAAACTATGGAGAGCGAGCACGATCGTCCCTCGTTTGCGCGCTTTGATTTATTATTACTCTGGTATCTTTTCATTACTTTTTTCACATCAGTAGACGACAATCTCACACAAAAACGAGATCAATATCAGTCAGACTAAAAGTGAGCATGACCGTAGTTAGTTTATAATTATTTATATTATTATTTATTATTCATTATTATTTATTATTCATGTCTTTTTTCATACAAATGCGCAAAAACAAGCAGTGGCCGTTCCCGTTAAGTGGTTTGTTACTGTTCTGTTTTGTAGTTTTTTTTTCTTCGTTCTCTCGGCGAGTCATGCCGCGCCAATCAC
Organism: Eurosta solidaginis; assembly: GCA_029619165.1. NCBI lineage: Eukaryota > Metazoa > Arthropoda > Insecta > Diptera > Tephritidae > Eurosta > Eurosta solidaginis. Next base: position 64,424 of record JARSSU010047653.1, read on the forward strand.
TGACTCATAATGAACATGAAAAATAAACTAAATTAAAATTCGTCCCGATTTACGTCCGAGGAGATTTAGGGCGAGCTCTTTTCCAATTCGTCATGCTCCTTTTATTTTCCCTACAAATTGGCAGGATGGCACCCACATCGAACGGAATCTGCAAGGCATGTGGGTCGTGCTCCTTTTTATTTTCCCTTCAAATCGGCAGGACGGCACCTACATCGAACGGAATCTGCAAGGCATATGAGTTCTTCCTGAAGACCTTTTATGGCATATATACAGTCGGAGGGTCGACGCCGACTGTTTTCTAAATGTCTGATGTTACTTTGCTCGGGAGTTAAGCTGAGAACCCTCGGTGTGGTAGCCGAAGCAAGGACGCTGCTCTTTGAACATGATAATTAGTGAAATGTGAAAATTCCTTTAACGATACACAGAAGCCTTTAAGCTTTTGCTTTTCAGTTACATAAAACTGATATAGTTCGGAGAATAACCATCATGCAGGCAAACGCCATACACAATGGTTGCTAAATCAGTCCTCATACTAGTTTTGAAATAGTTAAGACTAAATCGGTTTAACTACAGGATAAATATAGATATTTTGTAAATAATATTATACTAGGCTTACGGTGCAATAAATTATTATGTATTTATTGTAATTAAATTCAAATGAGAGAAAGTTTCCAATTTGATTGTTTGTATTTATTTATTACAATTCAAATTGCATTTCAAATGCATAAAAGTAAGCGCAAATGCAGACGAGAAGTAATAAAGCGCAGCATAATTACATAGGCTTAAATATTTGTTGAGTTAGTAACCACATACACATGCACATGGGTATGTAAAACAAAAACACCAACAACCGCAAACAAATATTGAATAGCAAATTTAGTTTATAACTAACTGACCGAAAGAAAAAAAAACAAAAACAATGACCAATCAGGTGTCGATATGTGGTTGCTATTGTTGTTGTCATTGGTTTCTCATTCATTTAGTACACATACACACACACACATATGCATACAAAAGTACATAAATTGTGTCGAAATTTACATTTCAACCGATATTTAGTCAGTGCCAATGGAAACTTTTGCAAAGCCTATGTAAGCAGATTGTTAATACTTGTGTGTGTGTGTGTGTGAGTATGAGATGCGCCAGCAAGGATTAAAGGATATATTGTGAGCAATGAGAGTTTGGTCAATGTTTGCTTGATTTAAGCAAATAAATCAGTCGGAGTGTGAAATGCATATCTACTTTTGCATCTACATTTTAAATATCCTTGATTTGATTGGTGTAACCGTAAATAACAAGACTTTCAAAACCTAACGATTTGAAATTTAAATGGAAATTGGATTATTGAGTTATTGCATTGTGCAATAAATTTTTGTCAAATTGAGTTTTATTACTACTACTTGAGCTCAATAAATAAAAAACCTCACTTAGCTTTCGTAAATAATGTTGCAGTACCAAGCTTATTATTCATTCTTCACGAGAACAATACTCTAAGTAATCCCTATGTAAGTATAAACATTATTTTGGTCTCGTTTATTGTCGTACCAGTTTGGGTAAATCAAGCTCCCTGAAGAAGGTGCGAAAAAGCAGTGAAACGCTTTGGAGAGCAAATAAATTTTTTTTTGCTGAGGCAGTCAGAAAAATTTCCAGATTATCTTTTTCTGGACAGAATATTCAGCTAAAGATAAGATATTTCACTTGAAAACAGAACTACTGGCATTTGCCGAAATAAAACAAGGACCGCATCATCCGAAACCGTTTGATAAGTACTTCTCCTTAATATAGCTGTATGTAGGTAGGCTTTTAATATATATTTTCGGTTTAGAACCGCGTTGCACTGGTGCTGCGTTTAATATTATCGAGCTAGTGACGGCAAACACTACACTTCGCCATCCTCTCCGAAGTTAGGCATTACTCGCATCAGGGTTCCGATAACTTGTGAAACCTTTTCTCCCCTACGCCCTTAATTATTTTTTGAAAATTAATTTTTAGTCAATGTTTACTCCTAAATGTTTAAACTTGTTGAATAATCCCCGATGATTAGGCCTAGCTCATGCACAGCCCGCTATAAGCTCACCAACACTTCTTGCTAACCATCTCCAGCCCCATAATCGTAAGCCGGACAGACTTAACGCTTTTTGCGACGTCATTCGAGACTGCTTGGAGTAGGTCCATTTATTGGGAAACTGCTACGACGACAATATCATCTGCGTAGCGAAATATTTTGGTGCATCAGAGAAGGTCGATCGGTAGCACATACATCGCATTCCATAGCATTGGCCATACGACAGGTCCCTGAGGGACGTCGTCGGTGATGTTTTGATTTCTTAGTCCCTCATCCGCATTAAAAAGGAGTCTTTGTAGCTTAAAAAATAGCTAAATTTTGTCCGACGCAGCTAAGCAGGTTTACATAAATTTCCAGTTATAGCTAGATTACCAACTGTTTGTATTGCAGGTGACAAGCCACCTGGGTTTTCTAGCGTATGCTGTAGACTATCGTTAATAACACGCTCGAAAATCTTTTTAGCAAATTCAAAATACAAAGTGGCCTGTTTGAGGATGACTGGTTGGACATTTTACCAAATTCCAGCAAAAGGACCAGCCTTTGACGTTTCAGTGGGCAGCTTCTTGGATACAGGCGTTAATACCAATGCCCTAGATCTTATCACTGCTATATTTCACACTTCATAGACACCTGGGATCTTATAATCATCAACTTTGTATGTTGCATCCAGTACGCACTGCTCTGTAATTCGTGTGATTTTCATACTTTCGAGGGCTTTGGTAGGTGAATAATATTATGTAAAAAAGAATTTCCACTATCTTCTCAACAGTATCGGGCTATGAGTAGCTGTGATATCTCGCCTTAAATTTTAAGTTAATAGAGTAGCGGTTGCTGTGTGTGTAGACGTTACTGATATATAATGCTCTGAGTGTTCGCCAGCCATTATCAGTGTGCCATCTTTTCTTGCTAAATAGCTTTTCTGGTTTCCGAATTGAGGCTATCTCAATTGATTCTGAAAGTCAGCTATTATTTCTGTATGTTTCAGACACTACCGCCATATTAAGACCTGCTTCGAAAATTGCTTTGGAATAGGAGATCTTGAGCCGCTAACCAATGGTTTGAATTAAGTTCTAAAAACCTCATGTGGCAATCTGATTATTGCTCAATTATAATTATCAAATCTTACTTACTCGCGGTTTTTGGCTTTGGCTATCTGCCACTCTGCCGTCTCTTGAGCTGTCGCGTCTTTCTTATTTTCGATCTATTTCTTCGTAAGTGACCGACACTTTTGCCTTTGACTTCCGCTTTCTTCGATTTCGTCACAGTGAGAGATTAAATATTTTAACCTACGCCTGATAAGCACAACCCCTCTGGACAGATAGCGGTAGCTTTCGCTTTGTAAATGATTTAAAGGCAATTTTCTTATCTTGCTATTGTGTGTTGGTTCATCATTAGTGTGATTGGGTCCTCATTTGAGGCCGCTATCTTAGTGCGAATATTCAGTCACTTTTAATGATCGCGTGGTTGTTTATTCGAAGGCAGAGAGGCACGTGAAGATTGACAAGCCACCCAGGAAGACAGCGTTCAGAGTCAAATCAGTGATAATAGGAGGGATATTAACCCTACTCCAACCCTAAGCTATTTATGACGGACTTTGAACGTACTCCAAGGCTTGCCAAGTTTTTAAGAGGACTGTGATGAATGCGACATTCGATGCGAAAGACGTTTTTACTTACTCTGTCCTGATCTTCATCTTTCTATCTTTATATATATTTTAATCTCTAGCTGTATATTTATCTTTGTCTCCATCTCGATCCCTATTTCTATCTTTTCTTTCTTGGACATTGGAGCAGCTCACTGCCGTGAAGTTGCACAATGAAACCAGGTTTTTCGTACTCATTTAACCACAACCCGTCGTACCACCGTTAAGCAAACGTCACGAAGGGGAGGGGCGATCGCCACTTCTTTGCATGCGCATTTCTCTGCGCTTCGTTTCGGCATGTATCAATCGCGGCATCACTGAAAACGCCATTTTATTTACAGCAGTCCAACCGTGTATGACTGTGCACATTGGGGGAGCTAAATTTCTAAAAGGAAGCTCCTCTTCAGAAACTCTTTGTACAGAGACTATTTCGCAGCGAAAACGAGGGAGATGTAACATTACGTTGTCTGCGTTTTTCCTATTCGGTGAGACGGTGGGACAATGTGAACAACTTGGATCGTTCTCTATCCTACGGTTATATATGCTTCTTGAAACCGCCGTGCTAACTCAATATCTGCGTGAGATGGTCGTTTAGTTCGCGGTACTTCCACTCGTATAATTCAGCTATATTCCGAGCTAACATAAACGTCCAGCGCCATTTCCATGATCCTTCCTGTCGTTATTTCCACCTAACTATTGTTCGTGATGTAGTCTTTTTCTTGACATTTTCAGATGGTCTTCCGATTCCAATGCCATACAGATCGGCTATTTCGCTTGACAGCAGATCAATCCTTGTTTTGAGATAACATAAGAATCTCTAGCTATATCTTTATCTCTGTCTCCATCTATTTTCCTATCGCTGTTTTAGTATCTAAATTTATATTTACATCCGTATCTACCTCTGACTCTATCCTAATTTCAGCCCACTTCTACCACTACCTCTTCCTACTTTACCTTTCCTTTACCTTTACCTTTACCTTTACCTTTACCTTTACCTTTACCTTTACCTTTACCTTTACCTTTACCTTTACCTTTACTTTACCTTTACCTTTACCTTTACCTTTACCTTTACCTTTACCTTTACCTTTACCTTTACCTTTACCTTTACCTTACTTTACCTTTACCTTTACCTTTACTTTACCTTTCTTTACCTTTACCTTTACCTTTACCTTTACCTTTACCTTCACCTTTACCTTTACCTTTACTTTACCTTTACCTACCTTTACCTATACCTATACCTTTACCTTTACCTTCACCTTTACCTCTTCTACCTATACCTCTGCCTCTACCTCTCCATCTTCTTCTAACTTTACCTTTACCGCTACCTATATCCCCACCCCTACTGCTCCCTCGACTAAAACGCCAACAACTAAAAACCAACAAAACCCATGAAACGAAATAAAACAAAATGTTTTTGTTTATGTTTTTTTGCGAGCCAGAATATTTACGCAACAATTACATATACGCGCGCCACAAAATATGCATTTAACAGTAAAGCAAACTGGCAATGTAATTACACTTGACCTTTTTCGTGCAACACCGCTTGGATATGTTACAACAACCAACTGATTTCGATTGATGTTGCATACTAGCTATTATGTTTATGTTATTGTTATAAATGTTGATGTAAATAAAATATATGTTTGTATATACAACAAAACTGCTAACAGCAGCAGGTGCGTACAAACAACAACACTGACAATGACATGTAATTGCTTGCAACATTATGCAATTACAAGTGCGATATATACGTACAGATATATAAATGTTGTACATTTCATATTGTATTTGTTTATGACTAAATGCATTTGTATGCGTACATATTTAGTATGCGTGTATGGACACAAGTAAATGAAATTATCCTTTGAGCATTAATATATCTACGTACACTGAAAGAAAAAGACTGGTAAAATCAACCGAAGTACGGGTCAATGCAACCGAAATTTCTGTCAATTTTTATCCATTGCAACAAGACGTTGAATCAACTGCGCACAAATCGTTGATTCGTAATTGACCGTTTTAGTAGTCAAATGAACAAAAAAAAAGTTGTTGCGACAGCTTTGTACGAAAGTTCCTATGTTGCGGCATTTGCAAGGCAGATGAGTTTTCACTGAGATCTTTTCATGGCAGAAATACACTCGGAGTGCTTGCCGAACAGTGCCGAGGGGCGACCCCGCTTAGGAAAATTTTCTTCTAATTGAAAAACCTTATTTCTAAAATTTTTATGTTGCTTTGCCCGGGGTGTGAACCCAGGGTCTTCGGTGTGGTATGCGGAGCATGCTACCATCGCACCACGGCGGCCGCCATATACATACGTAAATATGTGCATACATATAGTACACAGCATACATAAGTAAAAAGTAGAGAGCGCAGTGAGCGTAAAATTCTCTTTGAAATTTGCTCATGTATTGACTGTTGATCGCTGTTGAAATGACCAGTGAGATCAGTTGTGTTAACAAAAAAATCAGTTAGATTGATTAGGAATCTGTCAATTTTACAGAATTTTGTTAAACTTAAGAGCGAGAATTTCTCTTCTGTTGAAATGACTAAACTAATTTGTTCGCTTGACACAGAACTCGGTCGAATTAACCATAATTCGATCAATTTCACCGAATCTCCGTTAAGTCAAGAACAACAGAACCGAATTGTTGATTTTACTAGCACCATTTCTTTCAGTGTATATATCAACATTTAGAATAGATTCGTTCAGGCGGCAACTTGTGCATTTGTCAAACTGTCAAACTATTTCATAGATGACTGAGACATATATATGTATACGCTTTGAATTTGAATGTGTTCTTGCATGTCTATATAAAATTTATAGTGGCGCTACTTATGCATGTTCATATATAGAAGTAAATCAGTTAGTATAGGTCAAAGTTGACGTCCGCTTAGGGAGAGCATTACTACCAATTGTTCAGCGCTAATTGTGGTCCTACCTTTGCTGTTCAGGGAATGAAAATTGTGCAAATTTGAATTTGGAAATTACGTTGGCCGTCATTTTGAGGTCACTACAACATATACAGCATGCACGTATTAGTATTAACCACACACACACACACACACACACACACACAGATATGTATGCATTTCAAAGCAACTAGTCATTAAAGCATCTGCCTAGTTGGCTAAATTATTTGCATTTTAGATAAGTTAAGCATTCTTGTTTAGCATATTATGTGGATAATAGTTAACTGGAAATCGAGATAGTGGAATTTTAATGAAAGTGGAGAGAATATGTCAAAAGCAAATATAACTTACGAGTTGATATGTATGTATGTATCCGTGTCTTCACATATGAATAACTTCAAAGCACTTAAGTATGTTAATGCATCAGGCTTTTAATACCAATTTCACACAGACGGTTAATGAAATAATTAGTCAAGTTTTCTACATTCAAGCTTTTGTTGAACTCAATCTTACATACAAAACACAAATTTCCAATTATCGTCTCCATTGCTTTATTGAATGCCTAATGTTGTCAAAAATCAAATACGTGTTGCTTGATGGGTCGGATTTTATTGTCCATGTAACAAATGACAATCAAAACAACGAAGGCTAAGTTCGGGTGTAACCGAAAATTACATAATCAGCTGCCAAATTTCAGTCTGCAAAACTTTTTAACTTTTAAATTACCTTGTTTTTATTCTGCATCATAAGGTCAACCCACATACCAAGTTTCATCGCTTTATACGTCTTTGGTAATGAATTATCGCACTTTTCCGGTTTTTCGAAATTTTCGATATCGAAAAAGTGGTCGTGGTTATAGTCCGATTTCGTTCATTTCAAATAGCGATCGAGATGAGCGCCCGCAATACAACTTACATACCAAATTTACGAGTTATAGGTTCACGACGACGGACGGAAGGACGGACGGACGAGCGGCCATGGCTAAATTAATTTCTTCTTTCATCCAGCTCATTTTGATGTATAAAAATCTATTTCTATATCGATTAGTTTATGCCGTTACGGGGTACCGTTATGCGAACAAAATTAATATACTCTGTGAGCTCTGCTCAGCTGGGTTAGGTGCAACATATGTGAGTAGTTAGTATTTTGATTGCCTCAATAGTTAAGGAGAAAACGGCTGCTATCCATTTCAACTAATTTTTTTTAAGCGTAACTATTTATCGGGCAGCTGACAGATATTCGCTTAATGAAGCAAATGGTCCTGTGTGAACTGGAAAAATTTTATTATTTCATTAAACAAAATTGTGTTTCGATTAAGTTTCTGTATGAAATCGGTATAGGCTTTGAAAAACAAATTGAGAAAAATTTAAAGAAATAATAAGACTTTTTATCGCATTTCGTTAATTAAATTCTCGTCCTGAAACGAAAAATGACACTGAAGATGGCACAACGCCGCAACCGGTGTATGTTCTTTTTTTATTTTATATTAATATACGAAAAACCTTCTACAAATTTCGTAGCTCAAACTGTGCAAACAAATCTCAAAAATGTTTAAAAAAAAATTCGAAAAGTCGAAAAAATTGTATGAACATTTCGTAGTTTTTATTCAGAGTTTTTTTGAGCTTTTTTAAGAATGCAGGTATAAGTTATAAGTCTCTCACGATTCACATTGATTTTAGACATTTTTTCCCCCGAAATATGTTTTATATTTTCTTTCATATAAAAGAAAAAAAGACTATGAAAGCAAATGTAATACACACTACCGAAAAAAAATTGTCAAAATCAATGCGAATTTTGGGAGACCTTAAACTTGTTCACTAAAATTGATTGGACTACAAAACTGCGTACTCCGAAAAATACAGAAAATTCTAAATAAAGATTCGTAAAATTTTATTGAAATTTCGTATTTTGTATAAAAACTGTTTTGAGTTTGATGTATATATGTACATATGTAGTTTCAGTTACGAAATTAATGGAAGTTTTTTTCTTGAAAGAGAGAAAATAAAAATAAATTTTGTTCTTTCTTCTCGAAAAATTTGTATAGTCTTTTAGTAATGAAATTCATGGAAGCTTTTCTAAAATTAAAAAAAAATATTTTCTCGATTTTTCCAGTTTATTTAAAAACATTTGTGAGATTGGGTTGTATAATCTCAGTTACGAAATTCAATAAAGCTTTTGCTTAAATTATTAAAGATAAAAAAAATTTGATTGTTTTTTAATAGTGAAAAAAATTCACAATGCTTTTTTCATGTTCGCTGCTGCATGCCTGTTTGCCTATTTCTACATAATAAAACTTTAATTCACGTGATTTACAAATTCGGCGATATAACAGAAAACAATATCAATGCTTTTGTATTTTACATATACATACATCGCATTTCCATTGAATTTTATTGATTGAAATATGTATAATTTGCTAATTCATTAATTCCATTATAAATTGTAAAAGCCAATGTAATGTTACAAATATACAAGTAATTTTAAATGAACATAAATTTCTGCTATTTTCTAAATAATTTCATTTGAAATGTTTAAATAATTAAATTAAAAAATTTGAAAAAGCTACATATGAACATATATTTAGATACTCGAAAAAATTAGACCCTAGAATGGGCGTGTGATGTTGTGCTAAAGAATTTCTTCATTAACAAAATTACGAAAGCTTGAGACAGAAGGAAAGGGAAAAATTAAACATTAGGGTAGTACCGAATGGTTCCGAAACACTACAACCTTAAACATTCCACAAGATATTCAGTGGCTCCTTTCTCAAGATCCAAAGTATGCTTTGCCAACAGAAAACAAGAAATTTCCACTTTTTCATATGATAGCTGACGGGGAGAATATTATCCAAACGGTACAAGATAAAGGAAAACAAGAGAGAGAGAAATAATTTCACGACATTAATACAAGATCACTTAAATAAAAGCAGAACTTCACTAAGAAACAAGTTTATACAGGACACTCTACGAAAAACCAAAAATTTCCTTAAAAACAATGAAGAACTACTGATACTTAATGCAGATAAGGGAAACGTTAGTGTAGTAATGAACAAGACCGAATACGATAAAAAGATGCAAACGATAGTCAATAATATCTCCACCTATAGAGTACTTAAACGTGATCCGACAAGTAAATTACAGGAGAAGAACAATGAAATAGTGAACAAGATGTTCAAAAATGAGTATATAGATATGAAAGAAAGGAACTTCCTTACTTGCAAAAATGCTAACCCACCGAGAATCTACGGTTTACCAAAAATACATAAAGATGGTATATCGCTACGACCTATTTGTTCTTCATTTGACTCCCCGTCTTACAATTTATGCACATATGTCGTCAAAATCCTCAAAAATTTAACCAACTCATCGAAATACAATGTCAAAGATGCGGCAGAGTTTAAGGAAAAAGTGAAGAGTACATACATCTACGACGATGAAAGCTTAGTGTGACCTTTTCGCTGTTGTCATAACGGATGAAATCGACAACATGCTCACGAAGCTCAATAGTTCCAACATAAAATAAAATAAAAAAATGAATGTAAGGCGCGATAACCTCCGAAGAGATTTTAGGCCGAGCTTCTCTTCCAATTTGCGTCGTGCTCCTCTTGATTTTCCCTACAAATTGGCCGGACGGGACCTACATGTTTTATGCCGACTCCGAACGGCATCTGCAAGGCAGATAAGTTTTCACTGAGAGCTTTTCATGGCAGAAATACACTCGGAGCGCTTGCCAGTCACTGCCGAGAAGCGACCCCGCTTAGAAAAATTGTCTTCTAATTGAAAAACCTTATTTCTAAAATTTTGATTTTGCTTTGCCCGGGGTGCGAACCATAGTTAGTGGCAGCCATAGTTACAATAAGTCCATACAATTTACAACAGAGGTAGAAAACGATGAGTGCTTGCCATATTTGGACACTCTGATAATCAGAAAGGATAATAAGTTATTTATCGACTGGTATAAGAAGCCTACAGCGTCCGGAAGGCTAATTAACTACAACTCGAAGCACGAAAAGAGAACCATTTTGAACACCGCGAGATGAATTTTATATCAAGAGTACTTAAAATAAGCGATAAAATATATCACAAGAAAAACAATCTGATCCGAAACTTTTATAAGACAATCTCGAAAGAAAGTACTAGCAATAGAAATGCAAAAATATACAAATCTGTCACATATATTCCAAGAATAGAAGAGAGGATAAAAACATCTAATTTATACGACCGGGAAAAGTATCAAATCTCTTTCTCATATAGTAACACACTGAGACAAATTTACAGCAATACGAAAGACCGAATCCCGATATATGAGAGATCCGACATAATCTACCAAATTCCATGCAAGGGCGACGGGTCCAACGTATGCAAAAAGGTTTATGTTGGGACAACTAAACAAAAATTAAAGACAAGGATTTCCGGACACAGGTCTAACATCAAGTTAAGGAAAAATGTCTCGGACAATAAGACGGCCTTGTCATCCCATTGCAATGATACTGGACATTTCCCTGATTTTGAAAATGTCGTCATTCTGGACAAGGAAAAATTTTATAAGAAGCGTTTTATTTTAGAAATGCTACATATTATGAACACCCCTAATGAGAAGCGAATGAATTATAAATCTGACACAGAAGGCTGTGCGCACGTCTATCGAAATTTAGTGCTGAAACAACAACAACATACAATGTGAGTTGAGCAGTGTTCATCATACGACGACGTATATCCCACTACCCACATATTTGGCGACAACAACAAAATAGCAAGATGATTTGGAAATTTGTTCTTATTGTTTGTTGTTACATATATTGTTAATTTTGTTTATACTTGACTGTACATGCTTTAAGAAAATTTGTTTATACTTACTGTACTTTAATTTTGTTTACCTTTTCTCCTGTTTTGTCTTTGTTCATTCATCTGTTCGAACATATGATCAGTCGATCAAGTACATTCATTTGTGTAAGTTGTTTTTGTTTATGAAATATGCCCATATGTAAAATATCCACCTGCTATTTTTATGTTTGCCTAATGTTTGTTATTATATTTTGTGTTTTTTTAGTCCTGATGATGGTTTCAGATTGAAACCGAAATATCCACCAATTATATAAATTATAATACCACAAAATACATGGTGTTTTATTTATCCTTGCGGCCTTGAGCTCAATAATTAACCAGAAAGTTAAATTTTTTTAATAATAAACAAATTTTCTCAAAAGGAGAATGGCGTGTTGTATATTCTCTTTGAATAGATAAATATAAGAAAACAAATTTGATTACAGCTTTTTTCATTGAATATTTTTTTCAGTGTATACAGTCGCCAACAAATAAATGTAACAAGTTTTACTTTGTTTAGAAAGAAGTGAAATCTGCATTTCATATAAGTTAAAGCTTTAAAAGTAAGCCCAAACACCAATGCCAGTAAAATATGTATGTAATAATTTTCGTAATGATATCGCAGAAAACAAAACTTAAGTACTTGGGGCAACACGGCGTATGAGCAATATTTGTTTTGCTCTTATCAATACAATGGGCCTCATGCATAAGAAGTGAGCATAGGGACTGGTACAAAAAGTTGTGCAAATTAATAAATAATACTTTAAAAAAACTAAAAAAAACACGCTTTTATAGCAAACCGAACTAAAAAATAGAAAACAATTTTCAATTAAAAAGAGTTTATATAACAGTAGTAGAAGGTCAAACAATCGTTTATAGTTAGTCACCTCAAAATAAAATTATAATAAAATTTAAGTTATTAACTGAATAATTTAATTCAGAGTAGAAAGCGTGGGGTGCATTTGACTACATTTCATATATTTCCTCTCAGAAAGTTGCCAATAGAATGATTGTAACATTCAATATCAAACAACCCACGCTTTTTACTGTGAATTAAATTATTCTGTTAATAACTTAAATTTTATTATAATTTTATTTTGAGGTGACTAACTATAAACGATTGTTTGACCTTCTGCTACTGTTATATAAACTCTTTTTAATTGAAAATTATTTTCTATTTTTTAGTTCGGTTTGCTATAAAAGCGTGTTTTTTTAGTTTCTTTAAACTATTATTTATTTTTAATTTTTTAGTTCAAGTAATTTTAAAAGTTTTAGTCGAGAGTGATGAAACCTCGAAACGCCAGCGGTCCATGGATGAATCCAACCCCACGGCACCGAAAAGAGCCAAGGCGCAGGGAGGCTGGACGCGGCCTTACGCCGAAATTGCCAAGGGTCGGCAGATCATTTGCATTATAGACGAGAGCAGCGAAGATGGCAGGATCCCGAAACAACAGTGGAAGTGGATCGAGGCCACGCTCGCTACGGTGGGCGTTAAGGTTAAGAAAGACAACCCTGGTCCACCGCCATCTTACACCGATGCAGGGTGGTTCCAGGGCAATGTCAAGCTAATTGCCTGTGACGACGCCAGGTCGGTAAACCTCTACAGGGCCGCCGTCACGCTGATAGGGGTGGTATATCCGGGCACGCGCCTCAAATTAGTGGAGGCGCGTGATAACCCCTCACGACTAAGGGCTAGAGCCTGGGTTCCAGTGACGCCAACGGACCCAGCTGACATCCTGGAGCTGCTCCAGGAGTACAATCCGCCACAGGTATGGAAGTCAACCCGGATAAAACCGAGCTTGTCCCCTTCCCGAGGAGGTACAAAGTACCAAATCTTACACCGCCAAGAATTGGGGGTACGTTCTTAGCGTTTAGCGATCAAGTCAAGTATTTGGGAGTCATTATGGATAGGAAGCTATTATGGAGTGGCCATATAGTGGAGCAATCCAAGAAGGCAGCAGCAGAGCTGTTCACCTACAAGAGGGCAATTGGCACCTTCTGGAGATTCTCCCCAAAGGGGATCTACTGGATTTACACAGCCATTGTGCGCCCGATTCTTCTTTATGGTGCCTTGGTCTGGTGGCCTGCACTAGCTAAAAGTACCTATCTTAAAATGCTTCAAAAGGTGCAATGGAGTTCGGAGCTCTGCACTACCGGGGCTCTCGGCTCACTCCAGATTCCGTTACATACATACATGGATACATAGATACATAGATAGATACAGGCCAAGCTAATAAAAGCGTGTGAAAAGGGCTCCAGTATGCTCTTTCGTAGATGTGCCATGCATCCACTTCTATCATTAATAAAGGAATGCGTTTTTCGCATTATGTGCAAGGTTTCAAATGTTTATTGTCACTCCACATCACATTATTTGCATTGTCATCGAGCCTTGATACGTGTGCATGTTTCAATCAAACTTATGGCCATTAAAAGTGGTAATAAGGCCAATTGATCTTATGGCCGTTGACCTTATGTCACCACACCATCACATTAATGCATTGTCATCGAGCCTTGATACGTGTGCAAAGTTTCAATCAAACTTATGGCCATTCAAAGTGGTAATAAGGCCAATTGATCTTATGGCCGTTGACCTTATGTCACCACACCATAACATTAATGCATTGTCATCGGTCCCTGATATCAAATTAATCAGACTTCTAGAAACCGGTGAAAATTAGGCTCAAAGATTCCGTTACATACAGGCCAAGCTAATAAAAGCGTGTTAAAAAAGTGCTAACAGTTTCTATGTTAGTACTTTAACTTATATTAGAATGAAAATACATTCTATAACTTATATTAGAATGAAAATACATTCTTATTTCAATGACAGGCAAACAATTTTTATCATTTTCTTCCTTACTGTCGTATGAATAAACTTTTCTGGAGAGACCCGACAAGAAATTTTGTACAAGGGTTTTCAATTCTTAGCGACACTATTCGCCACATTCTTCCTACTTATATAATGGTTTTTGTCCTTTTTTATAAGTTTTGCTTTCACTACAGCCAAATATAACTCAATTGACCGCAATTGAGGCCCTTGGGTGGATTCAAGTTTTTCCTAACATAATTTACATTGTTATTTTCGAATCAATGGGTGACACGAACGTTATGTGCTTTAGCCAAGTGCGGCGAAAATATAGTTGGACCATAATAACGATATAGAAATGGCAGAAGACGTTTTTAGGCACTCTTTCTCCGTTTCTACGATGATGATTCCCATCGTAAACAATGGCGTGGATTTATGCCCACTTTCAAATAAAACTTGTCAAATCAGAAACTTTTACCAAAACTTTCTATTTGGACGGTATTTTCGAATAAGTCTGAAGACGACAGACTGCAAACAGTACTCGTATAACTGGGTACATGACGTTTTCAGATCCCTTTTCACATATGTTTCTTCGTCCATAATCACACACAAATTTTTGTTTGCCAATTTGGTGTCATAGATGTTAAATGCAAGCGAAATGCTTTTTGAGGTCTGTTTCCTCACTTCGTTGAAAACTTTTTTCTTTTTGTACGTTTTAATACTATTTCACTGTTTGGATCGTGTGAGTTACACATGAGTGACTTTGACTAATCTAGTTGTATCTCTTGTCGACATGGATCGGTTTTCCCAGTTACGGAGAGAAAATTATTCTCAAACTGGGCACCTGCTGATCCCTTAAAGCCGCAAATCTTGGCTTCATCGACTAAGCCAAGGTCCTGAAGTGCAAAAACCGTTCTTCGGACAGTTTCATAGAATGATGTTATGAGTTTCGCCAATTTTTTGTAACTAACATTGGCATTATTCGTCCAAATGAACAAAATTTATTCACATAGTTTCTTCGTTCGTGTTAATTTTTTTCGTTTTTGAAGGCTGAACTTCAGAAGCTAATATTCTTTTTTATATGTCATGAAATAACAATTCAAAAATAATTTATTTAAAGCGTACTATGTCACTATTATAAAATTCATAGTGAGTTCTAAATTTGTAGAACTTTCTGTACCAGTCCTTATGTTCGGACTCGAATTTCTGAGTAAAATGTTGTTTGTTTTGTTTTTGCTACACAAACAAGGTACCCAGGAATGTTTGATTTTATGCGTGAGGCTTAATAGGTACAAGAAAACAAATGAAGATGTGTGCTTCATATGCTACGAAAATTTTTCAACACATTGATTTGCTGCACTTATTCCTGTTTAACTCATATGAAATTGCCGCCTGGAGACGGCTTCTTGAGTTTAACATAACTCTCATTTAATATACGAGGCACTGGTAGAGTTGATATATCTTTCAAATGCGGATTGCCTTTGCTCTTTCTCGTAACAAGACATCGAGAAATTGTGCCGAAGACGCCTTCAAAATTAATATTTTCATATATGCCCAAATTTTTGCGACTACCAACGTTCTACCACCCTTCAGCCGACAAATTTCCTAAAGAAATTTTATCTTCGAACATTTTGCTAGGAGATAGCTTACTGAGTTTTGTGGCTCGAAATAATTTTAAGGTAACGAAATTCTCAAAGTCTATACACGTCTCGGAGCTACTTTCTTTTCCCTCCCCCCTTTTCTTGTTGTTTTTGTAGCAGTGCTACC
This sequence comes from Eurosta solidaginis, assembly GCA_029619165.1. Taxonomy (NCBI): domain Eukaryota; kingdom Metazoa; phylum Arthropoda; class Insecta; order Diptera; family Tephritidae; genus Eurosta; species Eurosta solidaginis. The sequence continues at coordinate 80,437 of JARSSU010047653.1, forward strand.
GCTGTATAGAACCCACTCCAGTGAAATATCCGTAAAACCCCTCATGAGCCTCGTGAATCATCTCCGATATTAGTTATATTTCTGCAATGATGATAAGCTATCTCACAAACACTCCTATGCATTTCCAAATTCACTAATAAACTAAAAGGTAAGTTACTGTGGACGTTTCTTTTCGGACAATCTGTTGAGACACCCTGTTATAAAGCGAAGCTATTACCTTAGCTAAAAAAGTGAATTTTTTTCGCGCCCCATGTTGGGCGCCCATTTTGTTTTCATGTACTCTTTTAAAATCACACGATAGAGGAATTATATACGAGCGACTATATGTATATTACACGAACATTCGGTAATAACTAAACAATTGGTAATAATCAAAGTCAGGTTAGTGCGCCCCACATTGGGCACATTATATCTAGTATTTAAATTTCGTAAAACTGTATTCTTTTCAGAAAGTGGTCTGCCCGAAAACGACACATAAAAAGTCGCAAACGAGCATTCTACATGCCTTAATTAACGGAGAGCGGTCGAAGTAACGCTCCCACATTGGGCGCCATTATATCGTATTTATATTTGTGAAAAAAGAGGCGTTTCAAAAAGGACTGTATAAAAATTTCTCGAAATTCGTGCATAAATATATTAGCGATGAACATCAAAGCCATGTTTAGTGCTTGTCGTTCAAGAAACTTTTGCCTAGAATATAAACCAAAAATGGGTTGAATACAAGAGACAGCATAAATATTTAACCCCATAAATGACAAAATTACCGAGGAGGATCATAGTAACTAGAGCGCCCCACTTTATGCGCAAATTACACTTGTGTGTAAGTTCTGGAACAGCCAAGCTTTAGAAAAAGAAACAACCTATTACGAAGGAGATAACCAAAAATGAACTGCAAACACCAGCTTTCGTAAAGAATTAGTTTATGGGTAACAATCAAAGCCACATTAGTTGCGCCCAACATTGGCACAACTTATAGTGTGGCTGCTAATTTTTAAAAAGGTGTTGACTCCTGAAGTTAATTTTAAGCATAATTTTGGTTGACGAATTTAAGGCGAATTTTAACTGCAATTTTGAGTTATGTATGAATAAATATAAAATAAAGAGCAACTGGCAAGCGATTTTCGAAGCAAACTCGCTGGCGTTTAGAGGAAAACTAATGGACGATTGTGAGTTTTGTTACAAATCCAATTACTATATGCATTATTCCAGCACTATCACATAACATAATGAAACTAATTTTTTTTTAACTATCCTTTAAATTAATGTCAACAATGAGACATTAGTGCAATCCATTAACGCACAGCAAACACAAATCCATATTATAACTGATGGTCACGAACGCATTAATCGCATCAGTGATGACACTATCAAAAATAAAACCAATTGAAACCTAGAACTTTAAGTAACCAACTGTGCTAGTTAACACTAGCACCAAAGTCAACAAACAACACCAACACGAAAAACCAACAGCAATAGAACAGCACCCAAGCGCATCAACGCCGAATAATCAACAGGCTGTCATGGACGCTTTCTCTCTACAAACACCACATGTGCGTTGTATTACACACACAATGTGTGCACCATGTGGTTCTGTGAGTATGATGAGGTTGCTGTATAAATATATGAGCACACATATGGACACAGCATACATCTATATATATATATATATATATACATATGGTTGGTCTATTATAGAAGAGGAAAACTTTGAATATTTTATCAATGGAATGAAAAATTGCATTGCATTACATTAGAATGACTAGAACAACAACAAAGCTAATATATATTGGAAAAAGCTTGATCATAATGCTGGAAAACGAGCACTAGGGTAGGAGACAACCTGTGCAAGTACAAAGCCTTTCAAACTAACTTTTCTTTAGGATTAATAAAAAAAAGATTTTTTTACATTCGATAGCTAAACAAAAACTTCCATGAATTATTCTAACTGAAATTTTGCAAACCAATCCAAAAATATTTTCGAAGAAATTCGGAAATACCTACGAAATTTCTGTGTTTAAGAAAAAGCTTGATGGAATTCTTTAACCGAAACAATCCAACCAATCTGAAAAACTTTTCGACATTCGAAAATTTCAATACATAAAGAAAAAGTTTTTGTAACGGAATTCACAAAAACCAATATCAAAAACGTTTTCGGAAAAAATTCAAAAATACGTGAAAATTTTTATTTAGTGTTTTCTGAATTTTTTTTTGTATGCAGTTTAGCTTTGTAGCCCAATCGGGAAATGATTTCGGGAAAATTTTAAGAAAATTTCGATAGTTAAAAACGTCTCTAAGTTTCTTGTTCAGTTGTTTCAGTTTCGCCATTGAAACTATGCAAACTAATCTCAAACAATTTTTCGAAAAAATTCGAAAATTCGAAAAAATTATTCGAAAATTTCGATGATTCAAAGAAAAATTGCTGACCTCAAAAAACATTCTCGAAAAATATTTGAAATTTTTATAATTTTAAAATAATCTTCATGAGTAATACAACTGAAACTATGCACACTAATCGATAAAACTTTTTCAACAGATGTGAAATTTGTAAAAAAATTTGGCGATTTGTAGAAATAATTTCCATAATCAAAGCGAATTCCAAGAGACCTATTACTTGTACTTTACAAGACTAGAAGTGATTGGGCTATAATATGGCATACTCAAAACAATTCAGAAAACTCAAAATAAAAAAATTTTAAATTTTTGAAAAAAAAGTTCTCGAATTATTTCTCTGAAAACATTTTGGAAAATGGTTATTTTAAGTCTACCTAAAAACTGCGTGGCGATTTTTTATAAATATCGAAAATTAAAAAAGAAGAACTTAATTGATGAAATTTGATAAAAATTTGATTTTATTAAAATACTAGCAGACCCGGCAGACGTGGTTCTGTCCTAAATTTTGGTCTATCTGCATACATCTTAATAAGAGTTTTCCGTCTAACTCTGCCTCCCCCTCTTATATTTTTCTTAATTTTTTTTATTCACTCCTCCCTCCGGTTTTCCGATTCATCTATCTCTATTTCGTCTCACTCTATCTCTTTCTCAGTCTCCTTCTCCTTTCCTCTTTTCTCTTCTCTCAAATTCTTCTCATTCTTCTTCATCCCTTATTGCCAGTCCCAGAGGGTGGGTATGTATTTTGTTCATGTCCTATTCCGAGTCCCAGTCCAACTCCGAGCCTCAGACCCAGTCCTAGTCCTATCCCAGTCCCAGTCTCTGGTCTAGTTCCCGGAAAAAAGGAACGTAAATACTAATACAGGCAAATTAATACACCAAACTTCAGGCAAATCGAATAGGGCGTACATATGTATATAGGTATGTGGGAATTATTAATCTTTATTTCGGCTTCTCATGCTTATTTATCAGTTTTGCAGGTTGATGCGACTAAATCGAATATGACAATGGAAATTACTTAAAGCTCTCAGCAACAGCTTTCATTTGATATCCATATTAGACACACATTGTAGGGTATCCGGGTCCACGTTTTGGCCTATATCTCTAGACCCTAGTCACCAATAGGTATGAAAACTACCCTGTAGCACAGCACATATCAATAAATCTGTAGTAAAGCACGCATCAACAGCTTCAATTTGATACCCATAATGTAAAACACACACCCTATTGTTACCCTGATCCACGTTTTGCCTATATCTCGAGACTAGTCACCAATAGGTATGAAAACTACCCTGTACTAAAGCACTCATTAACAGCTTTCATTTGATATCCATATTGTATAAACGCATTCTAGGGGTGTCCGGGTCCACTTTTTGGCCTATATCTCTAGATCCTAGTCACCAATAGGTACGAAAACTACCTTGTAGTAAAGCACTCATCAGCAGCTTTCATTTGATATCCATATTGTATTAACATTGTCTCGGGGTATCCGGGCCCACGTTTTGGTCTATATCTCGAGACCCAAGTCACCCAGCGGTATAAAAATAATCTGCAGTAAAGCACACATCAACAGCTTCAATTTGATACCCATAATGTAAAACACACCCTATTGTTACCCTGATCCACGTTTTTGCCTATATCTCGAGACTAGTCACCAATAGGTATGAAAACTACCCTGTACTAAAGCACTCATTAACAGCTTTCATTTGATATCCATATTGTATAAACGCATTCTAGGGGTGTCCGGGTCCACTTTTTGGCCTATATCGCGAGACCCTAGTCACCCAGGGGTACGAAAAATACCCAGTGTCAAAGTACTCATAAACAGCTTCCATTTCATACCAACATTGTACAAACACATCCGAGGATTACCCAGGTCCACGTTTTGATCTCAAGACCCTAGCCAGAACGGGATAAAAAGTATCATATGTCCGTTCCCTGGTTCTAAGGTACCTCTCCACCAATTTTCAGACAAATCGGTTCATCCGTTCTTAAGTTATGCGTAGTGTAACTAGCACGACTTTCTTTTATATATATAGATTAATTAACAGTTAAAATTAGATTTTTATAGAAGTTTTAGAGATTACATTATTCACAAAAAAAGTAGATAAATTAATATTTTTTTTTAATATTTGCTAAAATTTTCATGATTAGATCGATTTTTTCCCTTTCACAAGTAAAACAGTTACACGTTGGTTTTTTGAGTCAATTTTATTAACAGAAATTTTCACATTTCACATGATCGTTGATCAAATTTCGTTAGTTTTGATAAAAAGTTCATTTGTTTTTTGCGATTTTAGTCAGATTATTAAAAGAATTGAAAAACGGAGTGTTTTCTTATACGCGTTTGAGTGCTATTTGCACCTTCTTCAGGTGGTCTTCAATATTTATTGTAATTGTTTTGTTTTCCCAAGAAGATTCCTTGAAGAAGGCACCAAATTGCACCGAAACGCGTAGCACGAACTTAATGTTTTGCTTTTTAATAATCGGCATAAAGGCTTACAAATTACTTATATAAAAAGCGTTTGTCACACAGTGTAACGTTACAATACATTTGCAATCACCATCAACAGTGAAAAAGTATGATGTATGTAGAAAATGTTGCAACAGCAATTGGTTCAATGCGATAATGCAAATGAGTTGCAGATTATGCAGCTAATAGTTATAGACTTTGCAACAGATGTATGGCTGGTTTTACAAAGGCACGCATATGTGTACGTGGGTGCTTTTGTGTATATATGAATGCAATACACATGCATGTTGCCGTCACTGCCTTTGCTGCACCGCTGCACTTGTTGACCATAAGCCCAACGTCCAGATATAAATTAAAACAACGCAAACAACTCATTTGCATATAGGAAGGCAGGCAATAACACTCCCAGTAGTCTGCATCAAACATGATGATGATGATGCATCTATCTAATATATTCTATGTGTGTAACTAACAACACATACTAATGCAAAAGCACATTGTAATGCATTGGTGTTGGAGAGGCATACGAATATGTAAAATGCAATCGATAAGCCAGCGGCAAACGTATAAAGGCCAAATGAGTTTTGTCTATGTATTTCATATGCAAACTTGTTGCTATTATTGTTGTAGCTGCATACTTTCATACAACTACCGCATATTACCAGTAATTTTTAGTCTTTTGAGGCATTTCGGTAATATTACGCGCATCCAAGAGTTGATCATGAATCGGCTGAAAGAGTGCTTAATACATATGTGTGTGGGTAGCGCAAATCACGAAGGAAGCGTACGCTAATGGGGCGCGGAAAATGTGTAGCGCATAAGCCTACAAATGAAATCGTGCTGTGGATATGTTGAGTATTTTCACATATAGCTGGGGTCAGTTGGGTGGAAGCAATATTTTGTACGCACATACTATGGTTTATGCTCAAGAGCAATATTTGCTACTTTGGCAGCAAATCTTTTGGGAACTAGTTGAGAAAAAGCACACAGAAAATAAGAATGCTCGAAAAACATTCGGTGTATTTCATATAAATAAGTGGTGAACTTAATCAAGTTTTAAGCCATTACTTAGTCCGTTTCGATGAGAGAGGCAACAGTGAAAAACTCTTGTAAGAACGAAAACGGCGACCTTGTAACTGATGTCCAGAAAGTACTTAGATTATGGAGGGAACACTTCTCTGCTCTCCTAAATGGAGACAGCGATTTACCGCATAGGAAAGTCCTCTCTCGGAAAACGAAAATCATACTCTACAAGTGACTTATCGTACCCGTCCTGCTAAATGGGGCAGAAGCATGGACCATGACAACAGCAGATGAAGCGGCTTTGGGAGTGTTTCGAGAGAAAAGTTCTTCGAAAGATTTATGGACCTAAACGCGTTGGCGATAGCGAGTACCGAAGAGATTTAACGATGAGCTGTACGAATTATACGCAGACATCAACATAGTCCAGCGAATCAAAATGCAGCGGCTACGCTAGCTGGGCCATGGTATGCGGAGCGTTATGGCCACCGCTGGAAGGACCAGGTGGAAAACGATTTAAACTCCCTTGGTGTGACATTGGGGCCGTTAGTAGAGAGAAGGAGCGACTGGCGCGCCTTAGTGGTTGGCCATAACCGTTTAAAAACGGTTAAGCGCCATTAAATAAATAAATAAAACAGTGAAAACACCACCTGCTCGGCAACATCCTTATTCATAATCTGCAGCCTTTTAATCTACCGCTCTATATAGTGCTTTGATTGGCTCAAAACTTTGCAAGCCACTTTCTTTAGCCTGAAGCATGCAAAAAGATCTGCCGTGAAATCCGAAAATTTTGAGGAAATACGTCCTCATTTAGTTTTAACAGAACTCGAAGCGCAATCCGTCATCGAATTCGATTCGTCGAGAAGTTTCTCTAAATGGCTCTACAGCATTCGCAAAGTTGACTCGTCCATTAATTAGTCCAAATTGGCAACGAAATTCATTTGCTTTAAAGTTTTCAAATAATATATAGACGAAATTCGTCATGAAACTTTGATTCACTGTTCAATTTGTAAACGGACTTCGATAGTCTTCAATCAAAATTCGGTAGTGAATTTTCAGTTAAAATTCGATAACGAAATTCGTCACCGAATTTTGATTTGCTTAAAATTTGTTTCTTCAATACTTTCACTCTCCAGAAATTTTAGTCCAATTTCCATTAAATTTCGTTTTAAGTTCTCATAGCGAAAATCGTCATCAAATGAGTGCCTAAACATTTTTCGAAGCAAGCAAAATTTCATTTCGGACTCATTTCCATGGTACGCTAAATTCGCGCGCCAATTCGTTTCCGATAAAAAAAACTCGCTGAAGTTTTGCCAGTGAAATCTTGATTTAAGATCCCCCGCCAGCTTTGGGTAGGTACATCTAAAAATTAGTTGCGAATTTCGTTCTGTAATCGCCTTTCAAGTATTCGACATCACTTTATCGTCATTTTTACCATCATCAGTATTATCATTAACGTCGTCATCATCTCACCATTCTAACCACGGCATTCATATCACTTTTTTTACTGCCCTTCTATTTTTTGACCATTTTCCGATTTATATCGGATTATTTCGGTACTATTTAAGGGTCTCTTGTTGGTTTATTCGGTATTGGACCACTTCGGGTTAGTTTCCAAGGCAAGCGAAATTCGCTAGTAAATTCGTTTACGATGTCTAAAGATTCGACTGCGATTTTCACATTCGCTTTAAAAACCTCCATTTTACTTCGAGTTCGCCTGAAAATTCCTGCTAGCAGCGCCTAAAAGTATGCTACCACTATAATGATAAGTAAATGCTATAAATATGACCTTCCAACTTGGGTTAAATATCATACATTTTTCAATATTATACTGTTTTCACACAGACGGCTTATTGAATAATAAAGGCAGTTTTCTACATTAAGACGCTTATTGAGCTCAATCTTCCCTACAAATTCGAATCTATAATATTTCATTAGTAGCTAATCGAATGCCTAATGAAGTCAAAGCACAATGCAACTCTGTTTGGCAGCCTTCCGCTTCTTAGTTTTTGGTGTGTTCAGTGCTTAAAAATTTCATTTGTCAAAGTAAATGTCATTGTCTGCATGGCGGAACGATACAAGGTGGCCGCATCGAACAGCTTGATTATAACCTTTTTTATTTGATTTGATACATCAACTTCCGGCGCAGTACGATTGTGACATTTGTCCCATCGAATTTACAAGTACATGGAATTTTTTTTGTTTGTAGGTATGTCACCATGCTCCCACCTTGTATCGTTCCGCCATGATTGTCTGTCTCATCCTCATACTAATCGAGCAGTTACTTCTGTGTGAAAGCAAAAATTTCGATTCATTAGAAGGTGAAATGAGATCATTAAGTTTCTGTGTGAAAACAGTATTACGCTTTTCGAAACTAATTTATGCAGAAGTCTTCAAAAGATCGAAAAATTCGATTCAGCGTACTCTTAATTGTTGTAGTACCCATTAGCTATTTCTAAATTTAATAAATATATTTGTATGCGAATATTTTACTTAATTAATTTTGAATTTCTTCTTCACTTTAAACCACTCGTTAATTTGAAAATTTTTTGAAAATAACAAACAAGTACAGAAGGGACAAAAAATCGTTCAAGATTAATGAATGCTGTAATTCGCGCGCAAAGCAACGTCCTCCCACTCCTGTCCAACATAATTTAGCATTGACACACTTCAACACCCAGCGCATTGCATAATCCTTTACAAAACCCTAAAACCACAAAACCTCATCCCCCTGTGAAAGAGTGGAGTATTTGTCGAACACTGAATTTGTCAAATGTTGACACTTTATCACGTAAAACCAAAGCAATGTGTGGTTGGGAAGAAGATGAACGCGTGGACAGGAGAATCACGAGTATTTCTTTTAACACCACAAAATAGTTGAGCGCCGAAATAGAATATAATAACAACAAATGTAACTGTTGTAAAATGCAATTTTGCTGCATGAGCGAATGTTATGTTGGTGTGTATGTATATGTGAGTGTGCTTGAGTGCAAAACTGCGTTGTTGTATGCAAAGTAATAGCTGCTGCTTGTTTTGTTTGGTACTTTTAGCTTTCATGTCGCTTTTCGTTAGTTGTTGTTGTTGTTATGCTGATGACACCATATGCTAAGCGAAAATACGTGTCCTCATTAGTTAATACGCAAATTTTCACATTTCACATTATCGTTGATCAAATTTCATTAGTTTTGATAAAAGTTCATTTGCATTGAGTGGTTGAAAAAACAGAAGATAGCGCAGTTTTAGAAGGAAAATAAAATAAAATTAAAGTAGGGAGGTAGTGATGGAGGAGCGAATGACATAGGAGAAGCAATACAGTCACAAAAACTAAGAGGGCGACAAAAATGAGGGTGATAGAAGGAGAACCTGTGATGTAGGAAGATTGAAGGAGGTAGACCGAAATAAAAGAGTCTACCTAAGGGCTGATCTACGGATATGGCACAAACCGAAACGAACAGAAGCTTCAACCGTAAAATAGCCGTCATAAGTACTATATACAAATGAGGCTGGACTAGTTTGGTAGTAATTCGGAGCTAAGGTACAACCTCAAGCGATTGGTATGGAAGAACTAAAGTCACGATGAGGCCAACACTAAAAAAGCTAAAATTTCGCTGGCACACCGTAACCATTAACCAACCCGTAAACATAACCGCAAAAATAAACATAATCTGTATTATTACCGTAATGCTACCATAACCTTCAACGCAACAGTTAGACCATAACCTTCATGGAGTCCGTAATATAATCCTTAAATGTATCAAATCCGTCTAAAATCCCTAAAAAAAACAAATGTAAGCCGAGATAACCTCCGAAAGAGTAGTAGTATCGTTAACTACAGCTATATAAATCTATTGCACCAACCACATATTCCTTTTTTATCAACGCCATATTTCTTTGCTTCCTAATTCGTATGTTGAGATTTCCTTATTACGATTTGCTTTATGTACACGTTCTAAGTGTTTCTCATGAAGCGTAGCTTTTCTGTTATGGGCTAGGTTGAGGTGGCTGCCCGAGGGCACACTTAGGCCAGTAGTATTAGGCCCGTTGTGATACCACGAAAATACACCGTTACCTTTCCTCTTCGAACCATTTCGAGGACCTGATAAAAGTTACCAGGTCCTTGACGTCATGCCCCACAACCTGACTCAGATTATCTAGAAATGTAGCACCCCCAGAAAGCGCTGCCGTGGTCCGCTTAATGCCGGGCAGTTTGCAGATTAGGTGACCCACGTTTCCTCCTCCGCATCGTCTTTACAAATCCTGCAGCATCGACGATAGGCGCTCCTAACCTTTCTGCATGCCTACCTATAAACCTAGCTACCTACCAGTTAGCGCCCCCACAACTGTGTAAATTGTATCCCTACTTAAGTTGTACACGTGGCGGAATCTTTTAGGATCCCATTTAGGCCAGGTTTCCTTCCATATTCGATACCGTGCTGTTTGTAGCCATCTTTAGTCGGCTTGACGGTGGATGTGTTATTTTAGCTTGCATGTAGACAGGGCATACCTAAGCGTTCTTGGCCGGGAAGATCTGCCTGGTTGTACCCTGCCTAGCGAGTTCATCTGCAATGCATGCTGCTTTCATTATGGCTGAAACTTCTGCCTGGAATACACTGCAGTGGCTGGGTAGTCTGTTGGAGAGCTGGAGGTCAAGTTTTCTTGAGTATACTCTACCGTTTAGCTTGGAGCCGTCCCTATTTGCTGGTATAACCTTTCTCAATTTTATGCCAGTGATTCCGGCTTCGCGATAGTAAAAATGATCCAAAACGTCTTCCTTCGAAACAGTCTATGACTCCCAGCTATACTAAGTGAGATTTAATAGTACACTAACTAAATGTAGGAGAGAGAACTGTATATTTCAATTGCCTACTCAGACCAAAGTAGCACTTGTTGGCAAGAGTGATTCTCTGATATTGTCTGTTTAACGCTGGTTCACAGGTAGACGGAGCACTTTAAAGTACAAGTTTTGATCGTCAACAGTGGCGTGAAGAAAAAAGAATTTGAAAGTTGCCACTTCTATTTTGTGGAACACTGTTGTACCTACCAATTTCGCAATCCAATAAAAATTGCATGCATGCATGCATATCACATACTCAAAATTATTCTATAAAAATATTTGACGAACGTGCCACTCTAAATATAAATGAGTTTATATTAGATATAATGAGTTATGCCGCCAATAGAATCGCAACAGACGCATAAGTCAAAAAGTTAATGACAGCAAGAAATGGTGTCAATTACTGGCATCCAATGTTACTAATATACAAAATGTTTAGATATATTTGGTTTTAGTGGCAGTGGCATTTTGTATTTAAATTTGTTATTGCTTTGTTGTTGTTCTTTATAGTAAATTTTGTATTTAATATGTTCGGCATGTGTGAAAACAAGTCAAATATGTATCAATGCAAATAATGCACTTGTGTGAAATACATGATGATGCACTTTACAGCAGCGAATACGAAAATGAGAGTAGCATTTTTTTTATTAATTTCGTCAGTTAAGTTGTTTCTATACCTTTCATGAACATGAAATGGTATATTAACTTTGGCCCGATGTTTGTAACGTTGAGAAATATAGAAGATAGACTCACCATTAAGTAAACCGAATTGATCAGGGCGACGAACTGAGTTGATATAGCCATGTCCGTCTGTCCGTCCGTCTGTCTGTTTGAACGCAAACTAGTCCCTCAAATTTTGAGATATCTCAAGGAAAAGGATGTATTTTTGTATTATATTAGACATTTGTCGGATCCGATAGAATCGGACCACTATAACACATATCTCCCATACAACCGATCGTACAGATAAGTCGATTTGGTCATTCCTGCCGACATTTATAGAAGGTATAAACGTGAAACTCGGTGATATATATTCTAATATATCATAGAAGATATCCTGAAAAAATCACTTTGATCGGAGCTATATATAGTTATATCCCATACAACCGATCGTTCAGATAGAAAATTTTGGCCATTTCTCCCTTAATTTAGAAAGTATAAACGTGAAACTCGGTGATATATATTTTAATATATCATAGAAGATTTCCTGAAAAAATCACTTTGATCGGAGCTATATGTACATAGTATATACCTATCCCATACAACCGATCGTCAGATAGAAAGATTTTTGGCCATTTCTCCCTTAGTTTCCAATATAAAAACGTGAAACTCGGTGATATATATTCTAATATATCATAGAAGATTTCCTGTAAAAATCATTTCGATCGGAGCTATATGTAATATATATCCCATACAACCGATCGTTCAGATAAGGGGGTTTTTTGCCATTTTTTTACATTATCTTAGGTATGTACATCTTTTCACTATATATTTCTTATCTTATACAGCGCATTATTTGGAGATTACGAACGGGATAAGATTATTGTTCAGTCCCCATTCATGAAAGGTATGAAGTCTTCGGCACAGCTAAAGACAGTACCGTCTTACTTGTGTATTCGATAATTTTAGAAAAAATTCTATGAAATTTGTAACTTTAACAATGCAGACCAATGTGAAAAACGTGTTCAAAAACTTCGAAAATTCGAACAAATTTTGCGAAATTCTGAGTTTCTGAGTTTGCAGTAGCTCTCTCGAAACTCGCATTGATTTTTGACTTTTTTTCGAACAGTTTTTAAGATTTTCTTCCCTATAAAAATAGTTCGTATCAAGAAAGTTTAAAGCACCATTACAAACAATATTTGTCAAAAGTCAATACGAATTTCGCGAGACCTATAAATTGTACTTAGTCACGCTTAAATTGATTGGGCTACAAACCGGCATATTCAAAAATATTCCGAAAACTGTAAGTGAAGAGTTTGAAATTTTCGTAAAACTGTATCGTATTTTTGAATTTTTTCGAAAACTTTTTTGTGATTGATTTGAACAGTTTCAATTAAAAAATTCATAGTAGTTGTCTCTTATATTATCGAAAATATAAAAAAATAAAATAATTGACTAAATTCGATCAAAATTGCCACTGATATATTCGGGCTCGCTATTGCATTTATCCATGTCGCTAATATTCGTGAAATTTGGACATAATTTTTTTAATGTATATCTTCCAGGTAATCGCAGGACATAAGACTTTGAAATTTGACTTTGTTGGAGTGACCAATTGGCGCCGTTGGCAGAGCGAACTGACTGAGCGCGCCTTGTTGGACGTGCATAACCGTTTAAACGGTTAAGCGCCAATTAAGTAAGTAAGTAATCTTTCAGGTAATCGCAGCACATAAGACCTTGAAAATAAAATTTGTTCTACGTGTTCCATTTTATCGAACTGATGGAATTGCTTTATTGGGCTTCTAGTTTCGCAAAAATTTTAAACAATTTTATATAAATATCTTAACTACTTAAAACATATAAAAAGTTAAATTAAGACCAAAAACTAATAAAGCGATATAACAAAAAAGCATCTTACTTGATTTTGACTCAAAGCTAGCGCGAGCACGTCATCACTTACCTAGAAATAAAGAAAACAGAAAAATAATTACTTAGATGTGATAGGCTTCGTTTTTGTGAGAATTTGAGCATAAAATATATAACTAAGTAAATAAACTAAATAAAAAGATATATACTTATAAACTTAGGTCATAAGCGATAATGGAAAAAGAGTTATAAAAAAGCATATGTATACATAGGCGGTTATAGCTTGTGACCACAGATATCTAAAAAAGCAAGCAAGACCGTAAATAACTGTACAAGAACACAAGTGTCACCTTATGGCTTACATTTTCTTGACATATGTCATTAGAAAAATAATAAAAGTAAAGTCCGAATGCTAGAAATCCAAATATCACGACCCCAGCGTCACCTAGCGTAGTGTCAATGCATTGCAATACTAGCGCTACTAAGCGAATAATAGGTCGGCCCACCAATTTCACAAAATTCCTAGTGAAATAATGGTTCTATGATTCAAATTAAGCCAGCTAGGTGACGCTGGAGTCAGACTCCTTGAAGAAGATGTTGCAGCACTAAAACGCGTAGTAAAGTGAAAAACAAACAAGTTAATATACTGGTCCAAAATCAAGCAGCTAAAACATTTTGGTTCTTATAACAGTAAGCCCTATTATGGTTTTCAATACTACAAGCTAACATTGATATCGAAGATATTAAATGTGTCACTCCTAATAGAATTTGGCATATCAAGGATTGCGGAAAAAATATAGACAAACATATTCAGGTAGCTCGATACCTAACAAAGCAATCCGATAAGATACAATGGAGGAAAATGTGCAGTAATAAAATATTCACTCCGAAGGGTTAAAGTACTAAACTTCAATTTTGAGATAAGTATTGGGTTTTCGTTCCCGGATTTTGTCGAAATGTGGTTGTGTCTTGACCAGGGTGGATTCAGAGAGGAGTTTCAGCAATTTTAGACATTGTTAATGGATTAGGGCTTATCGACTTCGCCGATGCCCGAAACACGGTCATACTAGCTTAAGAGCACTTGGTATGATAAATAATCCACGTGGCCACCAAAAAAGCACTGCTAAAAGTGAGATCTTGAGCTTATAGCCAACAGAGTAGCTGCCGATTATACCAAAAAATCGTCAAACGAGGCAAGTTCTTAATCCCGTGCTGTATCCCATAGAAAATGGCGAACTGGTAAATTCATTTTAAAAAGGACGAAGACATGAAACCCTCTGGGAAGATGCTGACCAAAACTTGGACACTGGTTTGGTGCGTTGTGTTGTATATTCATATTTCACAATAAAGTTGCGATAAGGCACACATCAATTTTGAAATTTCTTCAGGAGAGTTGAATACGTCCTGACCGAAATATTTAAGCCTCGTTATTGCAAGGCTGGCGTGGTAGTATTCGAGAGAAAAGTTCAACGAAATATTTGTACAGAATTGTTTTTGCTATTACCGGCCTATTGATGAAGGAACTCGAGCTCAAGGCCTATAACAATAATTTTTATGATATTAGTTGTTTTTTTTTAGTTTTTTGAACCAGAATCCATGTGTACCGAAGTAAGTTTAGTAGTGTCAGCTGTGCGAGCTTTACAAACACATCACATACTCTTACCAGACGTTACGCTAACTAGACCAAATTATTGGAAAGAAGGAAGATCGTCGAAAGAAGATGATATCTCAGCGACACCTGCCCATGGTGAGACTCTTCCGATTTCCATTCGTGGATCCGACCATGTCTTGATTAAGACGGGTTTGTTATGCAACACATTAAATTTCGTTTTTATAATCAGCTGAAACTAACGCAGCATAGAACGCAAGAAAACAGTTCGTGCATTAAGTAGTAGATCATCAAGACAGCGCTTATAGCTTCAGCGATTCCTGGCTATAGTTATACTAGCATATTCGAAACCACTCACGACTCCTCATCAGATTATTCATTACTTGCTATTTAGGAACTGCTGAAAATAGTCAGCAACAAATAGCAAGATTGGTAGCCTTATAGTAAGACAGTGGCATAAGGAGTAAAACGATATCGACTAGATGGTCTGACGAGTAATCCTAGAAGGTTTTGATAATGCCCTGTATATATCCAGCATGTTGTTGTTATAACAGAACGCACTCTGCTTAATCTACCCATATAATAATGGAAAAAGTGGATTTATTTCGTAAATCCTAAACGCAGAGATCGTATGTGGATCCTGGCCAACCAGCACAATCGTCCCAAGACCAAATCGCTTCGGAAAAAGACAATGCTCTGTGTTTTCTGGGATCAGCGTGGTTTAATCGGGTATGAGCCTCTAAAACCAGGCGAAACTGTTAATGGTCACACTACCAACACAATGGCCAATTGAACCGTGCTCTGTGCCAAAAAGTCTCAGAATATGAAATTAGGCATGACAAAGTGATTTTCTCAATGACAATGCACACCGAAAAAAACAGACTCGGAATTGGTTGAGTCGTAAGCTGGCAACTCCTACCCCACCCCGCTTACTCAGCAGACTTGGCTTCCATCCGACTTTCGCTTATTTTGCATCGGAGGGGCACGCACTTAGCGAACAGCGCTTCACTTCTTACGAAGATGTTGGAAAATGGGTCGATGACTGGTTTGTTCAAAAAACAAAGATTTTTTTCGGCGACGTATCCATAAATTGCCTGAGAGGTGGTGAAATGTGTAGCTAGCGAGGGCGCCTACTTTGAATGAACATATTCGTACATTCTCTTGAAATACATGTGTGTTTTTTTAGTAAAAAATACACGTTTCATATAGCATACACCTGATACATGAATAGAAGCGACCTCTGAAAAAAATCGCGCTAGGTGCGCATGGATCGAATATTAAAAAAGTCGTATTTGTGGTCCGACTTGGCTCATATTTGGGAACAAATATAATCATTCAGTCCGTAGAAGTGACATCAAAAACTTTGGAGTTCGAGGAGGGACAAGCATACGTGGCGCTGAGTCGAGTAAAGTCTTTGGAAGGATTATGTATTGAGGACTTAGATTGTAACAAATTGTCAGGAAAGAGTCCTTGTAATAATGAGTCACTAAATGAACTGAATAGAATGAGAAATAATAGGCAATTAAATAAAGACTAAAAACTTGATAATAAAATAATTTAAAAAAATGTTTAGGTTAAACGGTTTTATTGAAAACAATACTTACATTATGTAATAATAATACTAAAAGCTAGAAAATAACTAGGTAGGTCCTAGGCACTAGTCATCATCATCCTCATCAATCTAGGGCGTTGATCAGACAATTAAATTAAAGCGTTGGACGCGTCAAATTTCTATGATAGTATATATAAGACCAACTGAACCTTAATCAGGTTATGCCACGCCTCACATTTTTAGAAATTTCAATTAAAACAATTTTTTTAATTATTTTATTACTTACGTAATATGGAAACAAAAGTAGTAACTGAATTACTGTTGTTGGCGAAAGAAGTAGAAGATACAAACTTTCAAGAAATATATAAGAAAATTAGTTATGAAAATTAGCTTAGATAATAAGCTCGAAAGGAAACAGTAAGAAAAAAGTTCTGAGAAACTAAAAGGAGTTGCAAAATGTAAATACAACAAAAAATTACGCTATAGCAAATGCCACGCAGAAGAAAAAGAAAATTTTAATTACACATTGCGCTTTTATAAACTTTCAACTACACCTGAGCAATTTAAGTACATAATAGTACTTAAGAAAGAAGAAAACTAGCACAGCGGTGAAGTGAATTAGTTGACAAGCGTGGTGCAAGGACAGCTGTGAGCCAGCCAAGTTGAAGAGCTTTTATACTTCTTATTTCAGCTTAGGTGTTTATTGTGGTTTTAATTTCCTTTCACATTTTTCTGCATTCACAACGCAAAATAAGTTTGCTATATCCACTATGTAAACACAAATATGTTACTGCTCTCAACCGTTCTTTATACTTTTCTTTATTTTCTCAGCGTCACACATTTCCGCCACGAACGCACACATGCGACGGACAGTGCGACCTTGTCTTGAAGTACAAAACATTACCACTTGGTAGGAAATACCGCAAGAAACAACAAAAATATATGGCGGTGACACATTTGTGGTGCACTAAGAAGGAAGGGATTACTACTTCCAAAGGGACAAGGAAAATGAAAAGAAAGCTTACACGCTTTTATATACAAAGGAAATAAGGAAACAACCAGAAGTCATGTTGAGGCAAAGAATGTCAAACGCAGCCACACGCTAAGGAGTAAATAGCATGAAAAAAGAAAGAAAAGATGGAGAAAGGAATTAGGAGCACTAAAGTACAGTGAGCTGGTGCTGAAGCTCATGTGTGAGCATGCGCAGCTGGCACAATATATAACTCGTACACCCAAGTGCCAAAAGTGGACAAGAATGACGACAACTACGAGGAAAACGTGGCTTGTAGCTGACAAACATAATAAATATGTAACACTGTAGCGAAATTGTTGTAGATTTTGCACACACGCACACCCACGCACAATTTGTTAAATGTAATCTTTGATACTTTCGCTGAGAAAAAAAAGAAGAAAATCTCACTCTAGAGCTCTATATACAAATATATTAGGCTAATACAGTGGCACACACTGAAGCTTAATAGAGCTGGTCATTGCGGGAAACACACCGATATATGTTCTCGCTGAAGAGAGAAAAGCAAACGACAGCGGAACATAAGCGAGTAGAGACGCTGTTGCCATGCAGGCCCGAGAAGAAACGATCCGACGCTGGTAACAACAGTGGAGCAGCAGTATTGAAGGAACTGAGCCCATGGTTGAAGCGACTACACGGTGAGGTGGACTTTTACCTGGCACAATTTGTAACCAGAAACGGCTACTTCTGAGCTGTACTGCTGTTTTCTTGTTTATTGCACGTTGTGGTATCGCACTACCCTCAAGTGGCCCAATGAAACCATGTTAATCCTGTTCATTTGTCCGCACCCCGTGGGACCTCCGTTAGGCATAACGTCACGGGCGGAAGGGCGATTTAGTGCCGCTAGTTCGTAAGCGCATTTCTCTGCGCTCTTTTTCAGCATGCATCACTTTCGTCATAACTATAAAGGTCATCTTGGTCACAGCAGTCCAACAATCTATTTGTCCTATAATATAGACCATGGACGCCACATATTCTTAGAATCCGAACACTTCACCCCCAACAACATAGGAGGGTAGACCTATCCCCACGCAGTGTCTGCAGCACAATAGACAGCTGGGATACGGTCAGCAGATATGTGAGGCATATACTGCTCAAAGTAGCTTCGTAGCGCGCACCCGTACTCGAAGTAACGCTGAATACGGCCCCGGGTAAGGGGAATTGCGCGTGCAGTAAGAAGATAGGTTTTAGTAGGGAGTCCTTCAAAGAAGAAAGGGAGTCATACACTCGGAGAGTCACGCTGTCAGGCTTGGAATACTTAATACATGCATGAGAATCGAGACACATTATCTCTTTTCCGACTTGAAACTAGCGTTTTATGCGCGACTAAGATATGTGTGCATGTTGCTATGTCTAAGTTTAAGTTTCCTGACGTATTTGAAGAAAGTTTTGGTGGGATGCAGCCCAAAGATCCTAAGATTGTTGTGGACGATTTTAGTAAGACCCATCATAGTGTGTGGAGCAGTTGCGTGTCCATAAAAAGCAACTTAGGTGACTGTACAGAAATTAATCGGCAAGCTCCGGATTTTGGCGTGTGTCTGCTTAACGGAAGCTGCACGCACATGTGCATTGGAGCTGCTACTCGACTAACAGAGGCATAGAGATACAGTACCGCAATATAGAGAGGTTAAAGGGACAAATTCCACTTAAATTCACAGGGAGGGCATCAAAAAACTCACTAGGTTTGAAAACCGTTTTACAAAGAGCTGTGTAACAAAGTTAGGTTAGGTTAAGTTAGGTTAAAGTGGCTGCCCCCCAGAAATGTTAGGGACACACTTAGGACGGCTGGCCCATTGTTATACCACTGTGTAGGCTATAGGCCTTCCTCCCTTAGATGTGTAGGAATTTGAACAAATTTGACCTTCTGAATATTTCCGATTTCCACAGAGCCAAGTTCTGCTAAGCACTCGATTAAATACTTATTCAGAATTCCATACGTATACTGGCCAGAGCAGGGCATCTACAGAGGAAGTGATCCACGCTTTCTATCTCCTCGTCATCCCTGTAGCTCCGACAAAGGTCGGTTGTTGGAATTCCCATGCGTTCGCCGTGTATACTCATCTACCCATCAAGCAGTGGCCCGTTAGTATCCCGATCAGTGAACGTAAGAGAGATGGTTGAGGTTAATGAGGAACGTTGTTCGATTCTCATTTATGCGAGACCAGGTTTGTTTTGGACACCTGGCATGTGGGTTCCAGCGTCCATCTGGAATTCGCCTTCTTGTTGAAAAATGATGTGGGCTAGTATTTGCACGCAGAGGGGGAGCAATGTCCTTCAGCTAGCTTAACAAAGTTACGTGGGACACTTCCAGAAGCACTTCTCCAAGATGAAACTCTCATCTCACTGTTTGCCCGAAGACATCAGAGGGCATCGTAGCGGGATCTTCGTTCCCATAAACAAAATGTCTATTGCACTCAGAAAATATGCGAGCAGGTTGAAGTTGTCGCCGCTGCGACGCTACAGAAGTGAGATACGCATTATACCGAGCGACAGTCTGGGCATCTCAAGCGCTCAGTTGAGATTAGATTATCAACAGTCCGTTGCGTGGAGATATTGAATATTTAGGGATTAGTAAGACCATTCGTTTGGGTACCAGACTACGGAGTGTGTAAAGGAAACTGTAAAAAGCACAGCGCCATTCAGCTTGAACGAGGAGCTGAGAAGAGAATGAGGGCGCAATAGACCTATTGGTCACAATAATTTATCTTCTATTCCAACTTGCATCGTGCTCAATTTAAATTTATTCTGCCAAATTGCGGTACGAGATCTATGTACATCTTTTGTGGCAAATCCGAACGGTATGTGCAAGGCAGATGCATTTTCGTAAAGAGCTTTTCTCTGCAGAAATAGACTCGGAGTGTTTGCAAAACCACTTCGAAGGGGATACACGCTTTAAAAAATTGTTCCTTAAATATTTGATGTTGCTTTTAATGGTACTCAAACCCATGACCTTCGGTTTGGTAGGCTGCCAAAGCTTACAGGATTTGTAAATGAGATTGAGCAAGACGAAAAGCGGATACCTGCACTGACTTGGGAAGAACAGCTGGGGAAGACTTCATCTCGCAAAAGCTGAAAGTTATCGCATAGTAAATTTCTACGCAATGACCAATTGCATAAGCTCTTAAGAACTCTTTTTGTCCTGAGAATTTCATTTCAAAAGTAAGTTGCCTATACGGTAGAGACCCCACCAACGTTGTGCACAACTATCTTAAACCGCCCATGCGCATACTTAAATCTAACATTAAATAAGTGAGTAACCCAAACTACTAAGCCAATTTATATGCAAAAGGCTTAAGTTATTACTTCGCTTGGTTAGTAGCTACCGGACTTGGTAGAAGTGGCGTGGCATGGTGCCGCTCGGCTTGGCGGTTGGATGATGTCGGTAGCGCCTACCAAAACTTATTCATGCGTTCTTAATATTGTAGTAATCAACAGCTTATGCAAGGCTGAGCAATAATAAGTGGCACTTTATTTTATTTGATGCTAGTACTACTTTGAGAAGCAGAAGAAGAAGAAGAGTATGTGGGAAAGGCGTCAAGCAACAGATTTGGGCGATAAGGCAACAATTTCTAAGCAACATACACATGATCTACAAACAGACATAAATTTATGAGGTGTTTGGCTACGAGTTGGCGAAAAGTTTTCAAAAAGGGTAAGTAAGAATTATTTTATGCTTCATCATGAAAGTGGGAAAAAAATTGAGTAAAAACAACAAAGTTATGATGGTAAGGCAACTAATACTGTTAGACAGAGGCAACAAGTCGTACTAATATGTAAAGCAAATATATAATATCACGGCGAAGACGAACCGTGTGGATGTATGCATAGACATGAGGAAAGAACAGGCGAAAGGCATGAAATCACATTAAATCAGATTCCAAATAGGCTTTCGAATGTGTCACGGTACATTTTCTGGATTTAAAAGGGGATTCGTCAATTGTATACCTCGTATGTAGTAGAGAGAATATTCTTACTATTTATTTGTATGAGTACCATAAAAATCGAAAGATTTTAATTTTTCCCCAGAGCTGGTGAATTAAATTAATAGTTCTGAAAATATGAGATACTTGAACCCAGAGTAGGATTATTGTAATTTTATTACTAATAGACCTTGGCGCACTTTGACCTTTATTTAGACCTATTGTGCTTGATCCTTGTACTTATGTGTATCATGCTTTTTACTCCATCATATCCGCAAGTAATTAAGGGTCACGTCACCTCAATGGGGGAATCTCTATCTAGCAGAGCGACGCATTCGCAGAGAATGTGTAGCGGCGTTTCAGCCTTCAGCCCAAAAAAGCGATAGATTTGTGCATCGGTATTACGTGAATTTGTGGACTACAGTGTCCCGTATGACACCAGATTGAAAGCTCGCAGGTTCTCTCTGCTTAGATTAATGAGTTTCATGAGTGGGACACCCGATTGAGAGTTTGGTGATACTCTCGTTGCTAGGAGTAGGAACAACTAGGTATGAACAATTAGACATGGGCATTCAATCTAGTCTTGTCTGTACTGCTTGTTTCCCAGTTACTTATGGTTTCCCTAGTTAGTCCACAAAAGAAAACTGAACCATAGAATGCTACCATAGCACCCGGCTTGGCTACATAGTCAGCCTGTTCATTACCTTCATGCCCCTGATGCTCGGGAACCCATCCCAATAAAGCTTGGTTTTTGACTCCCAGATCAGTTAGGAATTCAGTGCATTTATCACCTAGCTTAGAAGTAATTTGTGTAGGACTGCAAAGGCAGGTGCCTGGTTGTTTGACATATTGAGGATACTCCTCCAGGATAAGCTTCTTCGTTGACATTATTTACCGCAAACTTCTATTGCATGGATTTCTGCCTGAAAAAAAAATTGGAGTAGCATCCTACATGTATCGATTCCTTGAAGTTCGGCCAATAGATGCCAGCTTACATTTTCTGTCATCAAATTTTGATCCATCCGTGAACCAGATCTCTCAGTCAGGGTCAATATATGGATTCTTTGTATATCAAAGAGTTCTGTCCTTAACGGACACCTCAAAATTACGTGCGATTCTGACGTAGCTGCATCAAGTAGCTGTAATACGGTATTTTCTCTGAATTTTCTCATTCTTTTCATATGCCCTGTCTTGTATCCGCTTTTAGGCCGAGCTTCTCTCTACCAGTTGTGCTACTTAAATTTTTCCTACAAATTGGCGGGACGGATGTATGTCCCGCATGTTTTATGCCGGCTCCGAACGGCATCTGCAAGGTAGAGGTTACTTTTCACTAAGCAGCTTTTCATGGCCGAAATACACTCGGAGTGTTTGCCAAATCACTGCCGAGGGGCGACCCCGCTTAGAAAAGATTTCTTCTAGTTGAAAAAACTTGTTATTAAACTTTGGTTGTTGCCTTTCCGGTACGTGAACCCAGGGTCTATGGTGTGGGAGGCAGAGCACCACCACACCACGGTGGACGTTCTTTAGCTCAGAAATATTTTAAAGTCTTAGTCCAGCAAGTGTTGTCTCTTTCTCTATTAGAAAAGGGAAGCTGGTATTCAAACTAAGGCCCTGAAAGCATTAGCAGAAATGTTCTCATCTCACCGGGCAAAATTCTGTAAGAACGAAAACGGCCACCTAGTAAGCGATGTCCAGAGAGTACTTGGTTATAGAGGGCATACTTCTCTGCCTTCCTAAAAGAGACAGCGATGTACCGCCAAGGAAATGATAAGCGCATGCCTCCAAATTAAAGTGATATAATTAATGTTCCGACTATAACGACGTTAGAATAGCAATGATACAAATTAAAAAACAAGGCCGCGAAAGCTGCGGATTGCTTACGGCGCTATTCAGGTACGGAGCGGAGTGGTAAGGCGCATGCAGCAACTTCTACGAAAAATAAATTAAATTGTTCTAATGAAATCTAAAGTGTGGCTCAAATTGTTCTGAGTGAATGGCTGAAGATTGTGTCTAAGTCTTCTAAATACATAGTCCACAAGAATGGGGATTCCACAAACTGTGCTAACTAGTTCTGGTAACATTACAGACTCATTCAGTCTATGTGAGGTCATCATGGACCGGTCAGTTAAACCTAACCTAACATATTGCGGAATCAGTCTTCTTAATAGCACACATGAGGTCCTGTGAAGTATATTGTGCGAAAGATTGAGGCCCAACGTAGACTGGCGGATTCGACCCGACCAGTGCTGTTTCAGACCTTGTAAATCTTCAATGGACCAAATTTTGTGTATGCTCCGAATCTTGGTAAGCCCCCACGAAAAGAGATTTTAAACACACATCGTCTCTTTGTTGATTTTAAAGTCGCCTTTGGTATGAAAAAGAGCTATATAAAGGACGCGATGCCCAAATTTGGTTTACCCGCAAACTTATACGGCTTTTCAAAATCACGTTGAGCAATTCCATCGGCTCAGTCAGAATTCGGAGAGCCTCTTCGGGAGAAAAGTTCTTCAAAAGATTAACGGGGCCTCTCCACGTTGTTGAAGGCGGGCATGGCAGTAGATTTATTGATGAGCTTTGACTAGCGGGACAAAATGGTATTCGTATCGTAATCCGCTTATGGAAGCAGGAGAAAGAGGACGTGCCCACTCCGCCAATAGGAGCAGGTAGAATCCATTTAGATTCTATTGGTATACCAATTACTTGTTGGACGGCCAAGCCGATTCAACGGTCAAGCGTCAATTAGTTAAGTAAGTAAAAAGTCATCTCGAAGTGGGACATCTTTTGAAGCACCGCTCATCAGTGCCTCGTCAGATAATAAACCAACAATTCTAGGACAACTTTTCTTACTTAGATGCAGTGCTCAAGAATACGATATCATATGATAGTATAAAACGTTGTTAAATTTTAAGACGACCACAGTTTCGGTGCTACTTAGTTTAAAGACTTCCTTATGTAAAATCTTTTATCAATTTCAAAAGAAAACGAATATCTATATTAGGGAAGCAATAACAACGCACATAACCCAGCTATCAACGATAAAAGATATGAAAATTAAACCAAAATATAAAATATCCCCAAATGACCGTTCTTCTAATGCCAAGGAAACCAGTTAAAAAGAAATCAAACTCTTCTCCACTGCAGCTCCTTATAAAATCACACTAACAACTTCCCTATGGATTAGTACATATCAAAAGTTCGGCTCCACTGACTGGTGACTGAGCTACTTAATAAAAAAAATTGGGACAAGTAGTCAACTTAAATTTCAATAAATTAGAAAACAAAATAAAATACGAAAAAGGTTTGTAATACTAAACGACAACAAAGCACTCAACTCAAATTCAAATGATGTCCTTGTGGACTTATTTTTGGGTTATGTTGACAATTTTTTGTAAGTAAATAGGTAAGTTATTTTATACCTTTCAAGAACTGAAATGGTATATTAAGTTTGTCACGAATCTCAAAATTGTAAGTCCTTAAAGGAGGAAGAGATAGACCCACCAACAAATATAATCAAATGATCAGGATGAAGCCTGAGTGATTAGCCATGTCCGTCTGTCCGTCTGTCGTGTTGTATGCAATTTTTTAGATATGTTGATAAAATTTGGTGAGCCGGTATATTTAGGTGTCCATTTATATATTTGTCGGAAACCGGCCGGATTGGAACCACTATAGCATATATCTCCCATCAACCGATTTTTCAGAAGAGGGTTTTTGTCATATCTTCCTCATTTTATCAGATTAAAGCTTCAAACTTTACCATATGCTTTCGTATATTGCACATATTGTTGTCTGAAAAAAATGGATGAGATCGGTCCTATATATAGCATATGTCCCCTACAACCGATTGTTCAGATAAGAAACTTTTGGCGATTTCTACACCATTTAACAACTAACAATTTTTCCAATGCTTACGTATGTAGTATATATCGTTGTCTGAAAATTTTAGAGAGATCGGCGGTATTTATATTACATACCCCATATAAACTGTAATTTTGCCCCTCTTTAACGGCTAGAAGCTTCAAATTTCATCAAATACTACGCCTACGTCATATATTGTTGAAATAGGTGATTCGTGGTCATAGCTATTTAATGCAGACCTCAAAAAACGTGAAACTTTGCAACCTCACACAAAGTACCTACCAATAATGTTTTTTTTATCTATATTTATCGAAAACTGGCTTAGGTATGTACATCTGTTTCACTTTATATTCATACTGTAACGCATTTCGGGGTAATTCCGCTTATTTCACACCTTCTACTAACGTTCATATCGCTAAATGCTGAATAACTCCATATTCAATTATGCAAAATGGTCTTTATTAAACTACTTTCACAATAACACTTCTACTGCTCAACAGATAGCGAGCTTAAATCAAACTGATGGTCGTGCCTCAGTTGGTGCTGCTTTTATACTGTTTGGTTTCCTCGTTGGCATATTCTAGGCGTTTCTATTTCTAGAATTTACTAGTTAGTTACCAGCTATAACTACGTTTATAGCTTTCATATGCGCGTGTATATGTGAGTGATACTTGCACAAATGACTGTATACTTTTGCGAGCATCTCAGGTAAGATATATGCATGTGTTTGTTTCTCTCCGCAGCGTGTACGTACATATGAGTAGACGTAATGATTGATTTGGTTATGTGCATACTAGTCACTGCTTAGTATCGGCTAGAGATGATAATATCCCTTAGTGTTGCTAATATTTGTCCACAATACCCATTTACAGCCGATTATTTGGATATTACGAATGGGATAAGATTATTGTTTAGCCCCATTCATGAAAGGTATAAAGTCCCGTCTTACTTGTTTTATTTGCATTTTATACAAGTATCCATTTCTTCGGTTGTTAGTTTATGTTGCACGACACTCAAACATATTGAACACTTATGAGATTATATATTGAAGCTTTAAAGAAATTGCTAACAAAAGTGTCATCAACCATCCACAAAGTAATATCTAAAACATCTGCCCGAATCGAGGTACTAAGCTGGGTCAGAAAAAGCAAAGAAATAACCAAGTAGTGAAGCGCATTCATACAGAAGAAACCAGGATACCCTAAGTAAAATAGGAAAACATTCAAAGTGAAAATCTAGCCTTTAACGCACCTGATTTTGATTCAAGATTTTCATTATGCTATCAACCCTAAAACAAGTACAAGCGCTCATGTGATTTGTATGTATGTAGGTATCAAAGTGGGTGGATTTATTGCAAAATATTTTGAACTGTAACGTGACAGCTGCTCTCATATTTATCGTTTCAACAAACTTGACAAGGGATTTCGATTCATTTGTGGCATGTCATTTAGAAAGTAAATATTGGTAATTTTTTTATAAAGACTTTTCGCTCTGCTTAGTTTGGTCAAATGATTTGAAGAGGATTATTTCGTCCAAAACGTTTGAATGTTTAAAAGGAAAGGATACGGAACGTGGACGTGAGCATGAATGTACTTACGTTGACAGAAATTGCAAACAAAAGCGTTAACTAGAGATAAAGAAATAATGTGAAGGAAAATGTAGTAAGTAAGCAAGAAGGGAGATAATGGGAGCGAGATGCAGAAATAAATAGATGATAACTATATAAAGAGCGCATGAAAAGGAATGATAAAATAAATAAAAAGCAAAACAAAACAAAAAAGAATCAACAAAAATATAGCTGTACTTAAGGAAATTTTCTATTTGAATATATGTAAGCTATTGATATGCAAAAGGAATTTAATCGATTTGCAAATGCTATTTTGCTATGAACACCATCTGAAGGCTTGGGAAAATATACCAGCGAAACTGGGGTACTTTAACTGCCACCAAATTTTCAGGGCTTATACAAGGAGAATGTATCAATATCGAGGAAGCAGGGAGGAGGAAGACTTTGGCTAAAGTGCAAATTAAACTTCCTTAACCTAACGCCATAGTCGTAACCCATACCACAAATCCATATCCATCTCCAATGTCATCGATTAATGGTGCCTTAACCTAAAAATCGTCAAATTTCATACAATTGAAGAAAACGCAAAAAAATTACAACATATTTCACAAAAAAATAAGTCTCTTAGTCATAACGTATCCAAAACAACGAATAAAATATACAAAAAGTTATTAAAACTCAAATATTTTAGGTTGTGGATATGACGAGAAACCAAAACCCAATTGGTGGCTATGGTATGGTTATGGCTTTTGCGTTATGTATGGCACCACTAATCGATTAAATTGATTTCCATAAGGTAGTTCGATCCTGGTTATGGCTTCACGGTTATAAATCACCATTAATTCGCCCTTAAGTTGGAAGAGATGTGATAGAGGAAGCCCCCGGATGATTTCGATGCTCCAAACAAAAACGACTTTTTGTTGTTACGCAAAGACTGAACCTCACCCTAGGAAGTTCAGCATATTTTAATAATTGCTGTTGTTGAAGTGCTGCGCAACATCCTATAGCAGCGACCACTCACAAACAGTCATCATTATCCTCTAACAGGAGTCCAGGGAAAACTTGCAGTTTCAAAATAGGTGGATCATAGTGAGAGCGGTGTTAGAGGAGTGGTGTTCCACATTGCAATTTAAAAAGAGTGTTGCAGGACATACATTATGAATGTCGGGGTATATTCTGGTAGGTAAGTGTTTAACCTGTTACAGTATCCAGATTGAAGCACGTCTCGCTAGGGAGATTGCTTTCCTCTTCTGCGAGTTACAGGGTATTTATCTTTAAGAGCAAGGTTGCCGGGAAATTTCCGGTATAGAGGTCCGACGCTTTTATAAATATCACTGAAGACCTGTTTGTATTTCTTCTACATGTGGCTGTGTTCTCAGGCGCCGTATTTTCCTCGTAAGGTTTGCAGAGATGACTTCTTAAGATGTCTGTTGAGATACTCAGGTTTCCTTGTCCGCCGCAAAGGCCTGGATGCATGGAGGCTGTCGACTAAGAGAAAACCGACACATGTAAAGCAACCAACAACGACACGTGACGATATAGGATGACATTGCGAGGGGACGAAATAAACGAAATCATAACTGATCTGACGTTCGAACACCACCATATCACTGCAGTTGTTAACTTACAGGTTAGAATATAAGATAACCTTCCAGAGAGGAATGTGTGGTAGGCCTAGACAGGATAGACGCATTGCAACAAAGCTAATGTTATCAAAGCACTGCCGTACGAAGTCGTTCTTGATTTATGCAAATGTATTCCAGGCGGAGGTCTGTACCACAGAGGGAGCAGCTAAACTGCTAAGAAACAATAACGTTGCACAGACACCGATATAACGATCATCTTCTCAACCAGGCCGCCTTAAAGGACATGATAATCCTATGTGATAGAGTCGTACATTGTGCGGAGGTATCGATCTAGGACACTTCCTGGCAGCAATATTGAAGGGAAGTGTTTTCAGATGAGATGGCCACGAAAGTTTCCGAAATGGAAATAAACGAGGTGATAGTCCGTACGACCATGCTTTATCGTTAGTAAAATTGAGAAGCTAGGGCAAACGAAGTTGTTACGGATCAACCGTGATGAGCTGCGAGTATCAACGTCTTTTGGTCATGTTGAGAGTACTTACGAATCATTGCGCTTTTGCACGATGACGACGGTGGCGCATACAAATAAGCTCCCTTTGCAGAAGCTGTGAGGAAGGGAGTGGATCAGGATTAGATTCATCACTTTCCTGCTATGCCAAGGTCCAGGACTGCAAACAAGGCGACTCAGATTTCAGGGACGCACGGTTTCGACAGTCTGGCGAGGTTGGGAAGGTGGACCTTGGCTACTAACTAAGTTCATGAGAGAAAGCAGTGGTTTGTTGAGTAATACTAGGAAGAAATCTGGTTGACGAATTCCTGGAACTAATTGAGGCATTCAAAATGGACTAAAACTGTCTCCAAGTGGAAGAGCGGAAGTTCCTATGCACGCCTTCTTAACCGTATCTCAATCTTCCTTCATTACTTCGGCTTTAAATGTAGCCAAACATATAATGAGATTTATCCTCTAGGTTTCAGGAGAAATCTATTAACTATTGGAATTACGTGTCCAGTTTCGTGTGTGTTTTATATTTGCCACGTTCAATATTTAGGTCGAGTTTCTCACGGAAGGAGTAACCTAGATAGGTTCGATGTGGTCATATCAGCCGTTCTCAAAAATGGGGGGCTAGTACATTGTAACTGCTAGTTACCGAGCTTGCCGGATCTACGTAAGGATTGGGTCTCTCGAAAGGCAGAAACAAAGTCAAAACTAACAAAAAGAACAAAACCTAACCTGAGCGCTCTGAAACTACATAGTTGTCGAAAAAAAAAAAATGTATGCACAATTTTCGACAGCCTTGCAGAGGTTGGGAAGGTGCACCTTTGCCTTCTACTTAAGTTCATGGGAGAAAGCAGTGTTCGCTGAGAGCTACTAGGAGTAATCTGTTATGGCTGCCGTCCCTTCACTGGGGCATTCATGAACTCGGTTTCCTTCCGGAATAATAGAGAAACTCACCATTCGATACAAGTCTCTAAAATCTTTCGGGAAGTCCCTTACCGGTCCAGGAAAAAGATACTGGTAAGGCATCGATGAGTAAAGGATCGTGCAGAAGAGAAATTACCACAAACCTTCCCTATCAGAAGCTCGAGAAACTAACGTTAAATCTATCTATCGATTGGAAAAACGCCATGAGCTTCCCTTGAAAGGTACAGAAATCATACTTGACTAACTTAAAATGTATTTCACTTGAAGTAAATAGAATGCACACATACAGTCTTTCGACTCCGCAGCCTCATCGTGAACTTTACGCTTACAAATCAACCTGAAGGCAAACCAAATCTGGTAATACGTTTGCTAGAGAACATCACAATACTTTGCAAGCAGGTAGGTGTGGGAGTAAAAGTTGGTGTCCTAGTAACCGCGTGAAGGCAGAAAATGTCTATTGCATTAAGCGCAGTAGAGCGGTAGAGACAGCGATAGAGCTGCAAGGCAACGATAAGAGCAGCAACAACATTGGAGTGTTAGTGCAAAATGTAAAAAATCAAAAGGGCACACGAAAGAAGCTACACTCTCAAAGAGAAAAATAATAGGAAATAGTAGGCATGAAGCAGACAACCACGAACGCGCTTGAGCAGGTAGAAAGGAAGCAAACCGATAAGAAAAATAACAGTTGAAGAGGAAGCTCAGATGCAAAGTAAACGAAATAACGAAAGTGTAGAGTCCGCACGTAAAAAAACTACCAACAAGGCGAGTGAGTTGTTAGCCAAGTTGCCTATTGAAATGGCGAGACTAATTGGAAATACTGTCGGTAGAGAGGCGCAAATAAGTAGTGACGTGAAAAGCTGACAGAAGGGTGTGGATACATAAGTGACAAAATTTAACAAAAGCAGCTTTCTAAAAGATGCTCTAAATTGTCAGCCAAGGAGCAAACTTGCTCAAGTTTACAACGACCTAAACTAACAATTTTTGAGGAGCTTCAAATTAACGCTACTTTCGCAGCATACACTCAAAATAGCACGTCTCAGTGTCGACACTTACGCAAGTGAATGTGATTTTGCAAGGGATAGACTACAATACAACAAGTATGAGGTTGAAGATGAGGGTTAAATATGTAAGTAATAGGAAAGTAAATGCATACGCTGATGGTGTTAATTATTTGCTAATGAGCGTAAAACTACATCAAGTGTTAATTGAGATGAGTGCACAAATAAGTGGAATGAGCACAATCGAGGTATAAGGCAATAATATCAATTTACACAGTCGATATTGGCAGACAGACATGCAACTGTTGCATGCTTTTAGGCGTTTTGAATTTAACATAAATGTTTTATGTGAAGAGAAAGCAGTTAGGTTAATGACTTAAATTTGAAATTACGTCTTAATTTCAAATGCGTATTTAAAACGCAGTAGCAAGCAATTACTGGCTTAAGCCTTTAAATGCTAATTTAAGCAAATCAGGGTATAACAAACAGTCGAAGGCGTAAAGAGCGCAGTGCAGTTAAAGGGAGCTAAAAACATGCTACTGTAAAATAACACAAATTTATAAAGTAAATGAAAAACAGAATTTTTGAAAAATCTCATTATTTGCTTTCATGTTTCATTTAATTTCGCACTACTTACATTGCCTTTCCTCTACTTTCTCCCTCCCTCTACCTTAACTAACTTTATCACCGCCTTTGCTCCTTCTATACATTTGACGCAAAAATATTAAATTTCCTATTAAAAAAAGAAAGCCATAACTGTAGTAGCGCAAATATTATGTAAGTGGCTGTCAGTCGCAGCGCTAGCAGCACACAGTTACAACCGCTGCAAAGGTACCACATCTTGAACGTAGCCGCAAGACAATATGCGACAGAAACCGCATCCATGCTCGTGGCGCCGTTTCTACCAACGCATTGAACCTTTCCCGCTACACACTCTTTTCGGCCGGTGCTGTCTTGTTGTTGCTACAAAGACGATAAAGCAAAGCGTAACCGCAAAACTCACTGAAATAGTCAGTAGCGGTAGAGCGACGCCACTGTGTAACAAGCATACAAAGACAAACGAGAAAGCACATCTAAATCAATGAGATATGTCGAGAGTCAAAGTAGTGACAAGGAGTACTCCAAATTCATACGAGAAATATCTTGTATATGTTATATAGCCAAGGCAGACAAATAAAACAACTAACATGCAAGTTGTGAGAGAGCTTATAAGCAGCAGTCATCAAATAACGTTGTTGCATATTTAGCGCATTGGAAAAACCAAATCAAGCCATATACCATTTATCGTTTTTGTACACGAAAGGCGGTTTAGTAGAGTGAGAGGAGAGTACAAACACAAGTGATGAGTTATGGTGCTACGCATTAGCCAGCATGAAAGATATTTGTGTTGCGCTTGCCACTTATTTTGTAGTACAACTTGTCTTTTTCAAAGCCAGTTGCGTCTTACAACGCGTCGAGTTCTCGCAGACAAATAATGCCTATGAGACTTATGAAAGGATAAGTTTTAGCATAGTACAAGCATTGGTAATTAGAATTACAAGCGAGTGGATAAATAATGGTATATATATTTTTGCTACTAAACAAATTCAAGGCTGATATATTTGGTTCTTGTGATATATCTAAATATGTATCACGAACAGATTGAGATGCTGGGTTTGGAAGCTAAATGCTGCTAGAGAGGAAGTGCACGTGTGAAGTAAGTAAAATGGCGTGTGGATAAAATTCGAGTTAGTTAATTTCCTAACTTGAGGTAGAAGGTCCAAATTGGAGCAGACCTAAGCTAGGTGGGGTAACACTGAAGGACAATCTTGCGGAAAATATCTAGAATCATTCTAGACCGTAAGTTGTCGTAGAAGCATTAACGTAGAGGAGAAAGTGAAGAAGGACTCATACATGCGGTTTATCGCCCTGCTCCTCTCATTGGGTATGTCATCGATTGTAAGCCTATATTTTACTGTGGATTTCTTGCTTAGTGGCCAGCCACTCAAAAAAGAACCTACCGCAAAAATTAAAGTGTTTAGGAACAAAGTTCCGAACTGCCACGGGATGTTTCTGTAGGTTGGAAATACTTCCCGTAAGGAGAGAAGCGAAATGGCTGAACAAACAGAATAGACATCCTAAGAGGACAGCTGAACGTTGAATTCTCGCAATTCAGCAATAAAGAGGGTTCTGCGCAAAACACAATAAAGAGATACGCATAAACAAGTAAAGGTGTCTACGTTCGGTGTGTAAGCGAACTATTATATACTCAGCGTGAGCTTTCATTGTACATTTTCATTTCAGATTAAAGTTACTTTTTTACATAACACGTGGTACTGCCCGTTTAAAAAAAATGTCTCCCCCTTTCCTCTTACAATTAAACTTGATAAAGTGAAATATCATTGATTCAAAACTATTTTTTGCTAAGTTATAGCTTATTATTCTAGCCTACGACCCTTTTAAC
>JARSSU010047655.1:0-10953 GCA_029619165.1 Eurosta solidaginis
ATAGAATTATCTTGGTATAGTGTTGGAAATTGTTGTGACGAGTTCTACAATTTATATCACCTTAACATCGGAGACACAAATTTAAATTGTGGCAATACGAGTAAGCGTATGATCTCCGGCCTTTTTCCTGGATAGTTCCAACAATCTGTCTATCCAATCGATTTACCAAGATCTGCTGCTTGTAAGTCACGCATATCAATGTAGTAACGGTGCTTGCTGACTCCAGAGTACTTCCCCAAATGATGAAAATTTTATGCGAAATGCAGTACAACTAGATCCCCGCACTCATGATATTAACTGTTGACAATTGGATACTGGATTCGCAACTGTCCAGGTGAATCTCCTTCGTTTCCCAGTAACATTGCGACAGAAGTTTCAAGTATCACACTGTAGGCTAACGATGCTCGTGCACCGCTAGCTCGACAGATATTACTGTTGTATCACTATTATGTGAACTTGCCACATTCGCCACAAGCTCGTTAGCGTTATAGAGTTAGTACTTCGGCGTCACATGTATCAAACTGTAACAGGTACACTCCTGACTTTGTATGGCAATTATGCGATCCTACTCTTCTTGATCCGTGTTCTCTCCCATATCATTTGAGAAACTGAGCTATCAATTGTTATGATTCATTTATAATATAACATGCTCTACATCTGATAATGTGCCACGAGCTAGCTGACATCAATCTACTCGACTACACACATATTGTACAGAAAGTGTTCGGTTTATAATGTCATGGTTTTAAGAGACGTATTTTAGGTCTACTAATGCCAATAGATATATTGTGGAGTCTCTCCAGATTTTCCATGTTCTCCGAGACTCACCCTTCTTCTCACTGACTTTTATTTCCCCCCCCTCCCTTACCTCCTTTCCCTTCTTTCCCCCCCCCTTTTTTTCCCCCCCCCTCCCCCTGAATTCAATTCTACTTGACACGATGGTCCCCAAATTGTTCGGTGTCCATGGTTTTTCAGCATTTTTTTTTTGGCTCATGCCTAAAATACTTGGAGTATAAAGTGTTTCATAATGATCGAATGAATATCTTCGTCGTCGCCTTATGTGTCCCACACATGAAGAACTAGAACATACTGCTGATCGTTATACTACACCCAAAACATTCTCGCTCGTCCTTACGCATTTTAGTATGTGTTTGATAGAAATCACGGTTTGAGAATTTGACTTAGTGAACTGAATATCTCGGCGAGCCTTGCAGATGTTATATGAAGTCAATGCGCATAACTCATTATACTCGGAACAAGAATAAAATTGAAAAAATCAATCTTACCTAGACAGAAAGGTTCCTTTTTATACGAAGCCGGAAAAGAAAATACTACCTGCTTCAGACTGTAGGCTTTAAAAATTTTTTGTGTGTCTTATAATTTTGAAAATCTACCTGCATACTTACCCATAAGTGACGGAAATACATGTTTATAACTACATGCCCACAGCAGGTTTCGAACCCAACCACTCTTCCTTCATGCAACATCTCTACCTAATATAAAACAATTCGAGTATTAAAAGTACTATTGATTTATTTAAAGAAAAAGTATTATCATGTTATGGTGTTATTCGTTTATCGGATAATATCCCATTTGCACTTTATATCTTTAAATATGTATGTATACATACATTGAAGTTGCGCACCTGGGTATTTTATTTGATCGCTTATAACTTACGTAGTTTTGCATCGATTTTATTCGATGATAGCTTATCTTTTTCTAATTAAACAGAGCTTTACGCAAAGGAAAAAATATCTGGATAAAAAGTTGTGTGTGTTTGGAATGTTGCCCTCGCAAAAAGTAATTTTTTTCATATTTTTTCATAAAAAAAACAAAAATCTGAAATGATAAGCTAATATCTCGAAAAACTGTCCGGTTGAGCAAAAAACAATGTATGATGTATTCATAAAATTTTATCGTCTTTCCGACTCTGTAAACTTTTTGCAATTGCTTTACCCGTTCGTGAGATATACGTAATTAAAGGGAGCCATCTTTTTGGTTTTTCGAATAACGCTAAATTGCAAATATCTCAAAAACCGTACCATAGAATCAAAAATGAACTCAATTTTCGAAATTAGGGGGTGATTTACATACGAATTTCATACAGCGTTTCTGGTAAAGAGAAAAAGTTGAATTCGTGGTCCAGTGTTATCAATACAAATGGCGCTTGATGCTTTCTGCTTGTGTGGTGGCCGGGCAAGCGACAATCACCCGATACGCACACCACCACCCGTTGCTATGGTTACCAGCAGCATTTATGTGCTTGTGCCAGCCAGCATATATTCCATGGTAAAATATTAAAAGGTAACACCGGTGAGAGGCAAATGACTGTTTTTAAAAAAATTTTATAATCTCTCTGCTCTCACATTTTTATACTCAGTTGAGCAGAGCTCACAGAGTATATTACTTTTATTGGATAACGGTTGGTTGTACAGGTATAAAGGAATCGAGATAGATATATCTATATATATATATAATGGGAAAGTTTGGATGTTAAGATGTTTGGATGTTGGATGTTTGTCCAGACGTTTGTCTTTGTGACTCAATAACGCAAGAACGGCTGGACCGATTTGGATGAAATTTTGCACACATATAGCCAATAGTCTAGAAGGATCTACTAGCTATATATTTTTCAAAAGGGGCGTGGTCCCCGCCCCCTAGGAACAGTTATAATTTAATTATTATATTTTTCGTCTTTGCGACTGAATCACGCCAGAATGGCTACACGGATTTTAATGAAATTTGGGACACAGACAGTAGTCTACAAGCGAAATTTTTTTCGAACATGGAAAGAGGGGTGGGGGTCCCACGACCCCTTCGAGAAATTATTTTTCATAATTTTTACACATTATAACTTTACGTATACTGGCCTTCACCAATATCACAGAATCAAGGGGTCAAATAAGTCGAGGGCTTACAAAGTAAGCAGTGACACCCTCCGCCCGCCCCCCTTTATCTCCCCCTCTGGTGTAAAATCCATAAATTGTTATAACTCAATCTAAATTTTCTCCTAAATCAATAGTTTTTGGTATCTGGTACATACAGAACGAGATCTAGACAATTTTGGAGGAACGATCAGTGGTCCTCTCCTCTACTCCCGCCATCCGCCCTCCATCAATTGTTTTTATTAGCACGCTCTTATTAGCTTTACCTGTATGTTTCTATCTAACTTTTTATTCGCTCCAATGCGCCTGCTGCCTTATTAACATGGTTTTATAATTAGCTTCACCTTATTTGTAATCCCGTAAGGGTCATATCGAGACCCTTCCGGGATCATTTCTGGATGGTTTTCGGGATCGGTCGGGATTACGCCGGGGTAATTTCGGGACTTTTTCGCGGACTATTTCGGGATCATTTGGGACCTTCCCAAGATCATTTGTGGATGGGATTTCGGGATTTGTCCGGGATGCCGTCAGGGTCATTTTGGGACTATTAGGCGAGCATTTGAGGACCGTTCCGGCATCACTTCTGGATGGTTTTCGGTATCCGTTCAGATTCCCGTCGGAATAATTGCGGGACTTTTTCGGGATCATTGGGGTCCCTTCCGACATCATTTCTGGATGGTTTTTGGGATTCGTCCGGGATCCCGTCGGGGTCATTTCGGGACTTTTTCTCGACTAATACGGGATCATTGGGGAACCCTTCGGCATCATTTCTGGATGGTTTTCGGGATTCGTTCGGGATCCCAGTCAGGGTAATTTCGGGACTATTAGGGGATCATCTGGGGACCTTTCCGGCATCATTTCTGGTTAGTTTTCGGGATCCTTTCCGGGCCCCATCAGGGTATTTCGGGACTTTTTCGGCATCATTTAAGATTGGTTTTCAGGATTCGTCCGGGATCCGTCAGGGTAATTTCTGGACTTTCCCAGACTATTCGGGATAATTTGCGACCCTCCCAAGATCATTTCTGGATGGATTTCGGGATCTGTCCGGGATGCCTCAGGGTCATTTTGGGACTATTAGGCGAGCATTTGAGGACCGTTCCGGCATCACTCTGGATGGTTTTCGGTATCCGTTCAGATTCCCGTCGGAATAATTGCGGGACTTTTTCGGGATCATTGGGGTCCCTTCCGACATCATTTCTGGACCCCGTCGGGGTCATTTCGGGACTTTTTCTCGACTAATACGGGATCATTTGGGGGCTCTTCCGGCATCATTTCTGGATGGTTTTCGGGATCCGTCCGGGATCCCATCAGGGTAATTTCGGGACTATTAGGGGATCATTTGTGGACCTTTCCGGCATCATTTCTGGATAATTTTCGGTATCCGTCCGGAATGCCGACGAGGTCATTTCGGGATTATTTCGGGATCATTTGGGATACCAACCGGCATCATTTCTGGATGGTTTTTGGGATTCGTCCGGGATCCCGTCGGGGTCATTTCGGGACTTTTTCTCGACTAATACGGGATCATTTGCGGACCCTTTCGGCATAATTTCTGGATAGTTGTCTGGATCCGTTCGGGATCCCGTCACGGTCATTTCGGAACTATTAGGGGATCATTTGAGGACCTTTCCGGCATCATTTCTGGATAGTTTTTGGAATCCTTTCGGGATCCCGTCAGGGTCATTTCGGGGCTTTTTCGGGATCATTTAAGGATGGCTTTCAGGATTCGTCCGGGAACCCGTCAGGGTAATTTCTGGACTTTTCCGAGACTATTTCGGGATCATTTTGGGACCTTCCCAAGATCATTTGTGGATGGATTTCGGGATTTGTCCGGGATGCCCTCAGGGTCATTTTGGGACTATTAGGCGAGCATTTGAGGACCGTTCCGGCATCACTTCTGGATGGTTTTCGGTATCCGTTCAGATTCCCGTCGGAATAATTGCGGGACTTTTTCGGGATCATTGGGGTCCCTTCCGACATCATTTCTGGACCCCGTCGGGGTCATTTCGGGACTTTTTCTCGACTAATACGGGATCATTTGCGGGCCCTTTCGGTATCATTTCTGGATAGTTGTCGGGATCCGTTCGGGATCCCGTCAGGGTCTTTTCGGAACTATTGGGAGATCATTTGAGGACCTTTCCGGCATCATTTCTGGTTAGTTTTCGGGATCCTTTCCGGGCCCCATCAGGGTAATTTCGGGACTTTTTCGGCATCATTTAAGATTGGTTTTCAGGATTCGTCCGGGATCCGTCAGGGTAATTTCTGGACTTTTCCCAGACTATTTCGGGATAATTTTGGGACCCTCCCAAGATCATTTCTGGATGGATTTCGGGATCTGTCCGGGATACCGTCAAGGTAATTTTGGGACTATTAGGTGATCATTTGAGGACCTTTTCGGCATCACTTCTGGATGGTTTTCGGTATCCGCTCAGGATCCCGTCGGAATTATTGCGGGACTTTTTCGGGATCATTTGGTGTCCCTTCCGGCATCATTTCTGGATGGTTTTTGGGATTCGTCCGGCATCCCGTCGGGTTCATTTCGGGACTTTTTCTCGACTAATACGGGATCATTTGCGGGCCCTTTCGGCATCATTTCTAGATAGTTGTCGGGATCCGTTCGGGATCCCGTCAGGGTCTTTTCGGAACTATTAGGTGATCATTTGAGGACATTTCCGGCATCATTTCTGGATAGTTTTCGGGGTCCAGTCAGGGTCATTTCGGGGCTTTTCCGAGACTATTTCGGGATCATTTTGGGACCTTCCCAAGATCATTTCTGGATGGATTTCGGGATTTGTCCGGGATGCCCTCAGGGTCATTTTGGGACTATTAGGTGAGCATTTGAGGACCGTTCCGGCATCACTTCTGGATGGTTTTCGGTATCCGTTCAGATTCCCGTCGGAATAATTGCGGGACTTTTTCGGGATCATTGGGGTCCCTTCCGACATCATTTCTGGATGGTTTTTGGGATTCGTCCGGGATCCCGTCGGGGTCATTTCGGGACTTTTTCTCGACTAATACGGGATCATTTGGGAACCCTTTCGGCATCATTTCTGGATGGTTTTCGGGATTCGTTCGGGATCCCATCAGGGTAATTTCGGGACTATTAGGGGATCATCTGGGGACCTTTCCGGCATCATTTCTGGATAATTTTCGGGATCCGTCCGGGATGCCGACGAGGTTATTTCGGGACTATTTCGGGATCATACCTACCGGCATCATTTCTGGATGGTTTTTAGGATTCGTCCGGGATCCCGTCGGGGTCATTTCGGGACTTTTTCTCGACTAATACGGGATCATTTGCGGACCCTTTCGGCATCATTTCTGGATAGTTGTCGGGATCCGTTCGTGATCCCGTCACGGTCATTTCGGGACTATTAGGGGATCATTTGAGTACCTTTCCGGCATCATTTCTGGATAGTTTTCGAAATCCTTTCGGGATCCCGTCAGGGTCATTTCGGGACTTTTTCGAGATCATTTAAGGATGGCTTTCAGGAGTCGTCCGGGAACCCATCAGGGTAATTTCTGGACTTTTCCGAGACTATTTCGGGATCATTTTGGGACCTTCCCAAGATCATTTCTGGATGGATTTCGGGATCTGTCCGGGATGCCGTCAGGGTCATTTTGGGACTATTAGGTGATCATTTGAGGACCTTTCCGGCATCACTTCTGGATGGTTTTCGGTATCCGTTCAGGATCCCGTCGGAATCATTGCGAGACTTTTTCGGAATCATTTGGGATCCCTTCCGGCATCATTTCTGGATGGTTTTCGGGATTTGTCCGGAATCCCGTCGGGGTTATTTCGGGACCTTTCTGGGCTAATACGGGATCATTTGCAGATCCTCTAGGGGTCGTTTCGTGACTTTTTCTGTATTATTTCGGGATCATTTGGGGACCCCTCCGGCATAATTTCTTGATGGTTTGCCGGATCCATCAGGGTAATTTCGGGACCATTTTGGGATCATTTGGGTACCTTTCCGAGATTATTTCTGGATCCGTCCGGGATGCCGTAGGAGCCATTTCGGGATTTTTTGTTACTTTTCCGGGATAGTTTTTGGACCCTTCCGGGATCATTTCTGGATCTGTGCGGGATCTCATCTGGGTCATTTCCGGACTATTTCGGGAACATTTTGGGATCCTTCCGGAAACATTTCTGTATGGTTTTCGCGATCCGTCGTGGATCCCCTCGGAGCCATTTCGGAACTTTTTCTGGAGTGTGTCGAAGTCATTTGGGGACTTTTTCGGGATCATTTGGGGGCTCTTCCGGCATCATTTCTGCATGGTTTTCGGGATCCGTCCGGGATCCCGTCGGGGTCATTTCGGGACTTTTTTTCGACTAATACGGGATCATTTGGGGACCCTTTCGGCATCATTTCTGGATAGTTTTCGGGATCCGGACGGGGTCATTTCGGGATCATTTCGGGTACCTACCGGCATCATTTCTGGATGGTTTTCGGTATCCGTCCGGGATCTGGTCGGGGTCATTTGGGACCTTTTCGGGATTATTTGGGGGCTCTTCCGGCATTATTTCTGGATGGTTTTCGGCGTCCGTCCGGTATCCCGTCGGGGTCATTTCGGGACTCTCTCGCGACTAATACGGGATCATTTGGGAACCCTTTCGGCATCATTTCTGGATGGTTTTCGGGATCCGTCCGGGATCCCATCATGGTAATTTGGGGACTATTAGGGGATCATTTGGGGACCTTTCCGGCATCATTTCTGGATAATTTTCCGAATCCGTCCGGGATGCCGACGAGGTCATTTCGGGACTATTTCGGGATCATTTGGGATACTTACTGGCATCATTTCTGGATGGGTTTTGGGATTCGTCCGGGATCCCGTCGGGGTCATTTCGGGACTTTTTCTCGACTAATACGGGATCATTTGCAGACCCTTTCGGCATCATTTCTGGATAGTTGTTCGGAACCTTTTCGGGATCATTTTGGAACACCTTCAGGGATCATTTCTGTGTGGTTCTCTGGATACGTCTAGAATCGTGTCGGTGTCATTTCGGGTTTTTTTGTGACTATTCCGGGAACTTTTGGAGACCCTTCCGGGGCATTTCTGGATGGTTTTCGGGATCCGTCCGGGATCCTGTCGGGGTCATTTTGGGACTTTTGCGGGATCCGTCCGGGAGCCCGTCGATGTCAGGTATCCATTTGGGGTCTCTTCCGGCATCATTTCTGGATGGTTTACGGGATCCGTCCGGGATCCTGTCGGGGTCATTTGGGACTTTTGCGGGATCATTTGGGGTCTCTTCCGGCATCATTTATGGATGGTTTTCGGGATTCGTCCGGGACCCGTCGGGGTCATTTTAGGACTTTTTCGTGATCATTTCGGGTACCTTCCGGCATCATTTCTAGATGGTTTTCGGGATCCCGTCGGGGTCATTTCGTAGCTTTTTCTGGATAATTTCGGGATCATTTGGGATCCTATCAGGTTATCAGCTCATTTAGTTCTTTTGTTTACTCAATTACAAAAACAAAAAGCATTAGACAGAGAACAAAATTTTAAACAGATAACTTGATAAGCAGGCTAACGCGAATAGCCCATATATTTAAATTCTCCTTGCGGACGGGGCCGCGGGTAAAGGCTAGTACTTCCATATATTAAAATCATCAGTATCGAAAAAAAATTTTACAATTTTTGTTGTTATATCGGCCTACTGATTTGTAAGATCAATTGGCAAGAACCATAATAGAAGTAGGATTAATGAAGATGTTACGGTCTGCTGTTATGGTCTACGGTTACGGTCCACTTGAGAGCGTGTTCGCGCGAACACACAAAGTGACTGGTGATGTGGCGAAAGTTGCGATAAAAAAGTATCGGAAAACAAGAAAAAAAACAGACCGGCGATCACTAGCGAAAATTGCCATGAGTTTCCGGCCGCAAGTAAAACAAAAAAGACGTGAAAAATTTTAGAAACTAAGAAAAGAAAATTTTGCCACGAGTTTCTGGCCGCAAGTAAAACGAAGAAGACGTGGAAAAATTTCGAAAAAGAAAAGCAAAAAGATAGCACGTTTTTCCGGCCGGGAAAAAGCAAGAGTTGGCTTTTCTTTTGCGCAGTTAATCGGAAAATTTTATAAACCAAAGAGGCAAAGGCGTCAAGCACAGCTCCTGCTTCATTAACAGTATTGCTTATATCAACTGCACATCCCCGACTATATTCAACTCATCGGAAAACACCCTCGCCGTGCTGTGCTCATATTCAAGAGAGTATTGTGAAGAACCACAAGACCGCAACGAGGAATTGCAGGCCGATTCCTTCACCCAACTACCAAAATAACAAACGGGACCAGTTCATTCCGACAAGCCTCGTTTTTACTCGTCTATTTTGGATGGTAATAAACCTTACAACGGTTGTGTTGTGTGGACACAAGCTCCACGTATAGAATATCCAGTTGAAGTAGGTCGGCGTTTCACAGTCACACCTAGTGAGGAAAGTTCTAGTGATTCCCATTCGGATTCGGACAGCACTAAATTAAATGGTGATGAGAACCCCTGTTATCCGAAGATAAATCCCGTTCTCTACGTTTACGAAGTACACTACCACCTTCGGAAAAGCGTCCGACACCACCTCCGCCTCCAGGGCCAGCAGTACACTGCAGCGTAATACAATGAACGCCAAAGTTAACACCAAGTCATCCAGATCGTAAAGGTCAACACGAATTTTTATTGCCACCAGGTTCACTTGATCACCTCGGACCAGAGCGCAACAACCACCAACAGTACCAACACAGCGCGCCCAAGACCGCGCGCCATAACCAACAACAGCGACAACTTCACCAGCAACAAACAACATCACCAGTAACCACGCCGGCAGAGGCCCACGGTACTTACTCTGGCGGCCATGTAAGTAACAGCCATGTATGAACTTCAAAATAATTACCCTACAAAAAAATTTGGTCATAAAACTTACCCACGCCCACGCAAATGTGACTAGGAATATAACCTATGACGGTATAATAGCTAGTCAAATGACGCGGAATGACGAGAGCGTTTTTGCAGGGTAGTTAAAGAAACTTCTAAGCAGTACCTAGAGAGTTTTATACAGCCCGGTTAAACCACTTAACAAGGGTCGATTTTTTTTCGTCAAATTGTATTATTGAATACTCGAAATTGTTAGCTATACAACAAGGAGCATACATTTCCTTTTTTTCATTTTAATGATATTTTTTCTTGCTTTAAAATTATTGAAGTTAGCTCTATAAATTTTATTCATAATAAGCCGTCTTCATCACGTGAAACGTTTTAGCGATCCATTTTTGGAGCTCAACCATAAATTGTTAGAAAAAAAAATTTGCGACCGCAGCCATTGGTCGATTATGCACGAATTGGCTAAAAGATTTAAACTTTTTTTCTTATATCATACAAATACAATATATATATATGTATATATGTATACATAGGAATCAATATTGCTAGCAATATCGTTCGAACAACCAGAAGAAAATAATATACGTGCGTAGTACTATCACAATTTGATCTTTATTGCTTTTATAACAAATTTTCTTAGCCACATATTACATATTATTCTCATCGTACTATGCCATCATACCAAATTGATATTTTGTGACACTCAAAAATAAGTTCTACTACAACATAATAATTTTGTAAGAGAGCCCCAATTATCAGAATTTGTATCCAAACTTTATAGCCCTAAAATATGTTTTGTGAATGAAAAAAAAGGGTATTCGACCATATTATTACTTTGTATGTAGTACATTTACTATACATAAGTACATTTAATTACATATTTTTCTCACACATAGCGTTTATAACGATTATATCAAAAAAAGGGGGAGACATAAATAATTGTATAATTTAAAATATTACGAGCAAAAGTAAGAGAAAAGAAAAGAACCCCCAATAGAACAAGCTTAGTCAGACTTAAGTATTCATATTAGATTTCGTTTCGATTTCGGCCCAATAAAGTGTGATCTGTTGGATCATTTTTTTTCTCTCACTTATGCACTACACACACTTACCTACATTTTCATAGTGTAATTACCCTGCAAAAATCGTGTGACCAAAAACGCACACAGCCACACGAATTTTTGACAGGGGTGAC